>CAUYQV010101939.1:0-54056 GCA_963574575.1 Galagoides demidoff
TAGATGTGGTTGTAGCACATTGACATGGCATTCCCTAGTCAACCGTTCCTTTATTCGAAAGTTCAGGCTCGGTGCATGTGGCTCAATCGGCTAAGGCGCCAGCCACGTACACCTAAGGTGGCGGGTTCGAATCCCCAGCCCTGACCCGCCAAACAACAATGAAGGCTGCAACCAAAAAATGGCCGGGCGCGCGCCTGTGGTCCCAGCTACTTGGGAGGCAGAGGCAGGAGACTCGTTTGAGCCAGGAGTTGGAGGTTGCTATGAGCTGTGATGCCATGGCACTCTACCCAGGGGGATAGCTTGAGGCTCCGTCTCAAAAAAAAAAAAAAAATCACATGCCCCATGGGCAGCGCCTGTGGCTCAAAGGAGTAGGCCAGCTCAAATCACTGGCCCCATATACTGGAGGTGGCGGGTTCAAACCCAGCCCCAGCCAAAAAATCACATGCCCCAGAAGTAACTAGACATAAACAGAAGTTACTGCTATTTGTTCCCTGGCCTACTGACAGAGAAGAATCACTGCTAGAAACAGGTGAGCAGCACAGCACAGCCGCTCACCTGGCTAGATGTTTTGTGGAAGAGGAAAGATCCGAAGGCAATCTTTGGTCACCAGTGCAGCTGGTAACAAGCTTTCAAGCAATGAGCCACAAGAACAGACAAAATAAAGGATGTGTCTCTCCCCGCCCCTCTGTGTCTAGGACCTGTCAGGGGATGTCATTTTCTTTCTCACACAGGGGCTTGGGTTTGCTCCAGGTCTTAAAGCACGCGATGACAATGAACCTAGTACTTCATGCTGAGACCGATTTTGAGCAATTCATAAACATAATGGGCTTATGATGGCTTGTGGATGTGTTTTCAGAGAAAAAGCTCAGGGCAGAGCCCAAAGTTGGGAATGTATAATGACTAGAACTTTAAACAGGTACTCTAGTGGCATCTTGAGGAAAAGGAGAAACGCAAACAGAAACCCAGGGTAGAGCCCATTACGCCAATCAGGAGGCTGCAGATGGAGCTGTCCTCCTCATAGGATGAGAGCAGGGCTCCCAGCTGCTCCTCCTGCAAGGCAGAACTTGGGTCCTCAATAGCAGTGTGAACCGGGGATGTGTATTTACCAGGACTGAGGGCTCCGTTAGAGTAACTTGTTATCAGAAACTTCATAAAATAAAAGGACTGGAAAGTTTAAGAATGTTGGTGTGACTGAAAACCTACAACTCCGAGGAGGATTTCTGATCTTGATAAACAAGTGACTTGTTAAAGTGACTTGATAAACAAAGCCTCTTAACAGTAATTTTACCTCTGATCTAAGGGATAGGAGACGATATTTGTTATCTGTAACCTACAACTGCCCAGAGAACTAAGAAAAAATTAACACTGATACTTGGGATCATTCTTTTCCTTTCATGAAGCTTACAAGTCAGCTACGCAGAGGGCTACGGTTTTTATTTCAAATTGCAATGCACTTAGCCACCTTTATTTGATGATAGGGACCTTCAATAGGATAACTTATTTTCCAAAGAATAGCGTATGAATTCTGGGAATAGTAAGGTAGATAGATGTCTGTTGATTCTTGATTCATGGTGTCCACTTAAATTTTGAACATTTGGGATATTTTAGATGGCAGGAAACCAGGGACAAGTCTAATAACTGGCTCTAATTTAGCTTCCTTATTTGAAAGAAGATACTTTTATGCTAGCTGATTTTGCTGCCAAATTAATGAATGGCAGCCCAACACAAACATTTTTAAAAGTTGATTAACCCTTTGTGTGAAAAGTCTCAGCTTCCCAGTGATTATTTTATGAGCATACCAGCTTTGAAAAGTTATGTGTTATACTTTGTGTGATGGCAAGTCAGGAGGATCATTTTCATCCTGTTTTCATATTTCCTTACCGCCACAAGCAACTCTAAAAGGAAATCAAATCAGGCTAATTAGGAATTAGGCAATCACATTTTAATCAATAAATATGAACATTATGTTAACCAGTTATTAGGCAGGGAAAAAAAATAGTACTTTATGGGGAATTCAAAAGATAACACTACCTTGAAAACAAAGTGTCAAAAATCTCTGCCCATAAACTGTTCCCCACTGATAGAATCGGAGGTAACAAAAATTTTATTCAGAATAAGATTTGAAATCATCTACAAAGTTCCAGATATATTGGAGAGATGAAACAGATTATCTTGCACATACGTAGATTATCTGACAACCCAACAAATAAATGGTTGAATGGGTGAACTGTCGAACATCAGGGAACACACTGGCTTACATTCACATTATGGGCAAGGCTCACATCCATTTCTTTTTCCTCCCCCACCTCACTGTCCCTTGCTCTGCTCTGTACCAAGTAAACCGCTCTCCCAAGGGCCTTGGCTAGGTGGTTTCCAGGCAGGGCTGGAATAGTAAGAAGAGTTGTGGGCAGGAGAGGCGAGGCCAGGGTATTTCTCCATGTCCGACGCAGACCTGGTCTTGCCTCTCTCTCAGGGAATGGCTTTGTCCTTGCAATGGCTCCATTTCCCACAATCCCTTGGTGGTCTTTGCTCTCACCAGGCAGGTCCCACCATGCTTCTAGATCCTCCGATGATCTGAGCTTTTAGACTTAGGAAACCATGCCTCTTGCCATTATCCTCAGAGCCTTAGTTGTGGGAACAAAGTCTTGCTATTTGGCTTCTCTTATAATCTATATAAGCCAATTTCTTGTATTAAATTATCTCTATTCACCAGGCACAGTGGCTCACACCTGTAATTCCAGGACTTTGGGTGACCAAGAAAGGAGCCTAGGGGTTTGAGACCAGCCTGGGTGACAAAGTAAGACCCTGTCTCTATAAAAATAAAATAAAAATTCCCTCTATTGAAACACCTAAACGTTTCTATTTTCCAGACTGATACATATGAATCATTAGATTTGTTTTCTCCTCTAACGTATGTGAGAAATGTATGCATGAGAATCTGCCCTAAGCCAATAAAAAAATCACTCAAGTCACACTCAATACCCACTTTCTACAAGATAGGTCTCCCAATATCTGCCAAACATTGGGATTGTCTTTGCCAAGTGCAGATCCAACTCTGACCCTCTACCAGCGTCACCACCAATTACAGTGGACAAAGCCAACGGTCTTCTCCAGAGGTCACTTTGGTTGCATGTACTAAGCGCAATAACAAAGTGAAAGAAACACGAAGAGAAAATTAACCCTAAGAGGAAATTACAAAGTCATCCGGGGAATAACATTGTAAAAAAAAAAAAGTCTCTGACAATTCAGAGAACATAACATCAGCACCAGAAAGTTTCTTCCCTGTTGAATCAATAAATTTTCCTGAAATTAAAATCCCGTGGATTTTCCGGATATTTTAAGAGCATTAAAAAACATCTGATTCATCGACAAATGATCCATAGCTTCTGAACTAGAACGCACCCTGGAACGGTTACTGAGAGAAGTAGAGTTCTTTGGTAAGCATGGAGACCACGCACGGGATCTGCTTCTTCTCGTGGAAGCGTGGATCATCCGACTGAGACTCGAAGTGCCGGGCCACCCTGTGGTTCACCCTGGTGAGGATCTGCATAATCTCCAGGTCTTTCCCGTGCTCCTCCAGGATGGAGCAGAGGGCCTGCACAAACCAGGAGCCTCTTCCCGGGCTTCTCCAAGAGTAATAGCCTTCAACAGGAGAGAAAGGAGAAGGTCAGATCGGCCAATTCGGCCAGCTGCTCCACTCACCCAGCTCAACGAACTTTCAGTGTTTGGGGCCTTTGCACCTGCTTTTTGGAAATTACTTCACTCTACTCTGCACACAGGTCACCGATGAGGATTATGCTGGTGTGCTCAGGGAGCAAACATCTTTGATTTAGAGGGATGCATGAAGATGCTCAAAAATGCTGGAACATAACATCACACGGGGTGAGGGAGCTCTCCTGCACTGGTTTTGATGGAAGTTCCCTCATGATGCATATCAGATACATGAGTGTGAGACCAATCTGCACATGAAGACTTCCAAAAGACATGCTGGAGGACAGCTCCTAACTCTGGAACTCCTCACCATCCTTTTGGGGCTAGGGCTACTATCGAATCCAAGCCTAGAGAGGGCATCTAGAGGGAACCTCAGAGAATTGTGAGATGTGTTGCTGCTGCTGGGGGACAGTGATCTAGAGTTGGGTCCTACTAAAGAAATCCAGAGGCAAGAGGTAGCTAAGTGCCCACTTGCTTAGGGGTAGAGCCACTGGCCTGGGAGAGCCCCCACTGTGAGGGCAGGGATGTGCTTTTCTCACGGACCACATGTGGTCTATGGGAGAGGAGACTGGCTCTTGGGCTGCCCTGGGTCCTGTCTAAAAGTCCCGTTGAAAGGCCAAGGAGATCTCAGGAGAAAGAGAATGCACAAGTGCCCTGAGGATGCCAGGGAGTTGGGGAAGGAATTCCAGTGCCTGACCTAGAAGAGAGCAGGGCCCAGGGCCCATGGAACACCAGGACTTGAAAGCCCCCACTTTCAATCATCTGACTGGTCTGGAGCACCAGAGGTAGATGACTGTGGCACTCACATCTCCTACCCCCACCCCATTTCCTCTAATAATTGAGGAAAGAATGTAAAAGAGGATCTGGCAAGTGGGAGAAGAGGTGAGAAAGTAAAGGATGAAGGCCCCTGAGCTCCCCAGCCCTGCAGCAGGGCTGATCTGGAATGGGGAGAATCTGAAAGCCAATTCAGGTTTGAGGATTTTAGTTATTATCTTAGACTGGACATCCCGGTTGAGGTATTGTAACTATCTGTGACTTTAGAAAGTGACCACAGTACTGCCTTGTATCCTAGTATGAGGAGCAAAGCTGTGAACCTGCCGGAGTTTTCATCCAGGGCAAGGCAAGATCCCGCCTCACGGTGTGAGACAAAATAAAGTTGCATTTGGTTTACGTGATAAGCTTGATGAGAACTGGGAGATCGTCATCACCATTTCTAATAGTTACGGAGTCAATGTGCAGTAAACGGAAATAACCCGTGTGTACAGTGACTAAGTGCACTTGGAATTCTTTCTTGCAGAAGGCATGAGCACAATGGTCTTCGTGGCCTGACAATGTGTTTCATTTGTGTGTCTGGGGGTCACCTATGTTACTTCACTCAGTTTAATAACCTGGTGAGACTGGGTTACCCTTGAACCTGTCCTATCAGGTCTTAAAGGTAACTATTCCAAAAGGCAGTGTCATCCTCTGACTCCCTGGGGTAAAGTTCAGGCTGCTTAGTACACACCCAGAGCCCACTTCAACAAGGTCCCTTGCCTACCTCTGTGGGTTTGACCCTTGCTAGGCCCTGTCTCACCTGTGCTATGGACTGAACTGGGTCCCCGCCTCCAAGATTCATTTTTTTGAAGCCTCACCCCATAGGTGACTGTGTTTGGAGATAGAGACTTTATGGAGATAATTAAGTGAGGTCACAAGGGTGGGGCCCTTGTAAGGACTGATGTCCAGAGAGTTCATTCATAATCTTTCTCTCTCTCGCTCCCTGCCACGTGAGGATATAGCAATGTGACCATTTTCAGCCATAGAGGGAGTGCTCCCCAGAAACCAAATTAGCCAGCACCTTCCTAGCCTCCATAACTTAAAGAACTAACCTGCTATTGTTTGAGCCACCCTGTCTAGAGTTTATCATCACAGCAGCTCAGCAGACTGACACAATCTGTAACCCAGCCTTGAGTTTTACCAAATGCATCGGGCTGCTTTCCCTCGGCACTGTCCAGCGAGCCATCCTTCTCTTAGCCTTGTTGTTTGCATTTTGGGGACTCAGTTACACCAGCCCAATTTTAGGATGAGCTCTCTCACCGGCCTCCCTAGCAGCGTTCACCCTTTCTCCTTTAGTTCCTCCAGACCTTGCTTGGTGCACCTGAGACTCTACTACGGGGTTTGTGTACACAGATCCTATGATACTGCTCCTTCTTGAGAGCAGGAAGACCAAATTATTTTCCATCTTATACTACCCATAAAACTTGTGAAGTTATTATTCTCACAATTCTCATCTATAGAGCCTGCCAGAGCTTGCTTTTCAAACCCAATCAACCTATTTATTATAACCAAAACCTTTGCCCCAAGTACTTGACAGTGGGGAAAATTCTAACTTAGTGAAGTTTTACGCAAAACTTTAAAGGAAGGACTTTCATTGAACAGACTCAGTCACACCCAGTGACTGGTAAACAATAAGCCGGCTTGCTCATTATAGCATTTTCTGGTATCTGGATACAGGTTGCAAAGTAAAGAAGGCCTGGTTTGAGCCATAGCTCTCTCTCAAAATCTGTCTGATCTTTGGCACATCAACTAAGCTCACCCAAGCTTAATTTTGTTTTCATCTATAAAATCAGGACAGTAATAATCATCTATAAAATCAAGACAGTAATAACTTTTCTAACTACCTACATAATTATTATAACGATGATAGGAGAAAAAGACAAGAAAAACATTCTAAAAAGCATTATAGAAATGTATGATTACTAGTAATAATAAATGAGATAATTTAGCTTTCCTAGACAGAAAAGAGAATGCATCCCTGTGGTAGGCAGAATAATAACCTGTGAATATGTTACCTTAGATGCAAAAGACTTTGCAGATGTGTTTAAGGTTATAGGACTGAAATAGGGAGATGACCCTGGATTATCTAGTGGGCCCAGTCTAATAACAGGAGTCCTTTCCCAGCGGTGGTCAGAAAGGGAATGATGTGATGACAGAAGAGAGTCAGAGAGATACAAGGAAGGGGCCGCAAGCCAAGGGACACCGGAGGTTTGGACATGCTGGGCAAAGGCCAGGAAATGGAATTCTAACCTCCAGTACTGCAAGATAAAAGCTGCTGGGTTTACAGTAATAAATGAAGTGGTAGAAACTACGATACTCCTCAAGTCTGCATGTTCATGGTGAAATGGGCTGGTGTGCTCAGGAGACAATGGACTTGATACCTGGAACTGTGGAGTAAGCGAAGAGAAAGTCGGCTTCCACTGGGATCTTATACCGGGGATTAGCATCTGTGTCGTTGATGGGCCCGGAGTCGGCCTGGATGCCATCATCCAGCTCTGTCCCCCGACAAGCCTAAATGTCAAAGCAGAGACCACTCCATGGGGCTGGGCACAAACATGTGCACTGCCCACTGTAGCATCCCAGTGCCAAGAACCATGCC
This sequence comes from Galagoides demidoff, assembly GCA_963574575.1. NCBI lineage: Eukaryota > Metazoa > Chordata > Mammalia > Primates > Galagidae > Galagoides > Galagoides demidoff. The sequence goes on from CAUYQV010101939.1 coordinate 7,124, forward strand.
TGGCATACCTGGAGCTCAACCGTCACACAATGAACTGATACACAAGTGCATATACATATGCCAACCATTCAGGCAGAGAAACAAAACCCACATTTGTACACCCTAACGGAAACAACAACTCCATCCCCATCACCTGCAATCTCTTCACATCTTCAATTATATTGGCTTTGAAAAGGAATTACCTGAATGAAGAAGAGTTTGGGTTTCTCCAAAAGGGTTTTGCATCTATCCCCCCTAAAATGGGCTGTCAAATCCTTTATTGGGGTCACGCCATCCTTTCCATAAATTAGATTCTCTTCCCCGTGGCTTAACAGGATGCAGGCAAAGCAGGCTGAATTGGAATGGTCCTCCTCAGAAGCTGCAAACAATGTGAACAGGAGTTAAGACACAAGTCCCATGGGACACCCAGAGGTAACCTGGCAGCTGCCACTGCCGGAGGGGACAAGGGAGAAGACCAGGCTCTCCTCAAAAAGGGCTGGACTTTATGTGGACTGTCCTCTGAAAAAAAATAAGGACCAGCAGGGAGAAGTCAAAGAGAGGGAGAATTCCATTTGAAAGCAGCTTGGGGCTGCCCTGAGTGCCACAGGTGAGCCCTGAGTGCCACAGGTGTTCCAGCCACCACAGGTGGCCGAGTATTGGGGTGCTGATGGGTACAGCCATGCCAGTGGCCAGTGCTGCGACATCAGGCATGTTACTTAACCATTTGTGCACTGGTTTCCTCGCCTGTAAGGTATATCCATTAAATGAGGTACCATTTGTAAAGCAGACCACTTAATAAGCATCGTGCAAGTATTTGTTAAAGAATATAAAATAGTATACTAATTGAAATAAGCCAGTCACAAAGGGACGAATACTGTAGACTCCACTTTCAGGAGGTACCCTGAGTAGTTCATGGAGGGAAAGTAGAATGGTGGTTGCCGGGGGGCGGGGGGAGAGAGGAAATAGGGAGTTGGTGTTTAGTAGATGCAGAATTTCAGTTACAGGAGATGAAAAGAACTCTGGAGACGGTAGGTAGTGATGACGACACAACGGGAAGGTACTCAGTGCCACTGACCAACACACACTGCCAGTGGTAGATCTTATGTGTGTTTTACTACAACTGAGAAAACAGACAAAGAAAGAAAAAGAAATGCAAGATTGGCTGCTCATTTAGGATGCTGAAGAGAGAAATCACAAGTCATGTAGCCAGCTTCCACGCAGTTAAGGTTCTGTGATAGCTAACAAACACATCCTTTCTTCTCTATGATCTATTATGGAGGAAGAATCATATTTAGAATTTCTTGAGCACCTACTATATGCAGACACTGATGTAGGTGCTTTATGTACGTTATTGTTAGCCCCCATAAGGACCTACCCCTGTGAAATGTATACAGGCCTCATTTATCTTTATTTCACTGATAAAAGCAATGGCATCTTGGAAAGATTTTGTAGCCTTGCCCAGAGGTAGCCACAACCTGATGAAGCCTTGGAGTCAGGGTTCAAGCCCAGGATGCCCTGCTGCCTCTCACTGGCTCCAAACAGACCGAGGGTGGTCTCTCCTACTCTAATCATCAAGACGCTGCTGCATCAGTCTGCATGATGAATTTTGTTATTAGTTTCAATAATACAGGTAAAAGATGATGGTGATGAAAGCTGGAATTCTTAATTTATTTTAAGATCAGATGAATTAGGACAGAGTCAGAGACGAGAGTTTTGTCCTCACTGGAAGTGGTTACACATACAGTCAAAAAAAATAACTGCTTTATTGTTTTGATAAGGTAATAAACACGAATTCTCCGATTGTGACATGCTCTGGGCATGGGTGGAATGATCCGCCCACAAGAACAGAAACTACAATTGGGACAAGTCCTTATGCCTATAGAAGCCATTATACTTCTCCAGTCTTGACTCTGTCCCCAGTCATGACCTTCGTTTCAGGAAAGCAAAAACAAATCAGGACGACACAGCTGCCCTGCCTGGGTCGCCCAGCTATTAGAAATTGGGCCAGACCTCGAACTTGGACTCTTGATGTCTTGTCTAATTTATCTGATGACCTACTAGAATACAAAACGTCAGCTTATCAGACTGATGTTTGAAGAAATTAGGAAAAGATGCGTACTTTAAAAGAAAATAAAGAGGGAGTGTGGTCTTTTTCTTATTTAGCTGCGTAGGTAAGAAAGCAGCCGTGATTTGAGCTGAGTTCCCTTCCACTGCCTGTGGGCCTGTTTCTAATGAATGAAGAGAAGGTATTACTTTCAAACAATTGCTCTAAATGCCAGAGTAGCCTGCGGCGTCCATTAGATAGGCTGCTGCAGCAGGAAATGCATCGGTCATGGACTCGGAAGAGGCTGTAGATTTCAATTCTGCTCCTACTAATGACACCTTCAGTATGTCTTTTTTCCTCTCTGAAGTTTCAGCCTCACATATAAAATGGTCATAAAAACATTTTGTTGGCCAACACTGTGGGGGCTGTGCTAAAGATATGACAAAAAATATTAAAGAAATAATTCTGTGAACATGCTACATTAAAAAGTAGTTCTCACGTACATGGGGCTTACTGTCTATCTGCCACCAGGGAAAAGTTACTTCCCAGGAATTAGCCTTTTGAAACTGTGGCCATTCTCCATATGCAGAACCTGTTTCTCTTGCTGGAATTTAAGCTGATTTCATCTTTTTACAGCAAGACCCTGAGAGACCTGGCTACCCTAGGGCAGGAATGGACCAGAGGAAGAGGGAGGCAGGCTTCTCAGGCTGAAGTCCCTCTGCCCGGTGAAGACATCCTCCTGAGAGCGGCCAGCAGGGCCCCGCTCCTCTTAGAGCAGGAGAAGGCAGAGGAGTGGGAAAGGCTCACCTTGCTTAAGCAGATCTTGCATCTTGGCACAAGAGCAGTCGTTGTAGACGACCACATCAAAACCCAGGCTCCGGAAGCACTTGCAAAGGGCCTCGGCATCTTTGTCTGTTCCGTTTCGGACTGCCATACCTGTGGGAATCAAGCCGGGGCCCACAGCTGAGCGATGGCTAGCCGAATACCACGTGAGGGTGTCCACAGGCCAGGTGAGAGAGTACTTAAATTCGAATTCAAGGCCACAATTTGAATGAAAACCAGAAGCAAATTCAAAGGAGAGGCTGCTAACTCAGCCTGCCCAAGGCAGGGGAGCTTCCTCTGGGTAGCTTCCCGACTCTGGTCAAAGCCAAACAGTCCCCTTCAATTCTCAGCCCTTTGCTTCCAGTCCCATTTCAGGGAACACAGAGGATGGGCCTTAGAAGGTTCTCTACTTCCCTGCATCCCTTTCCTCCTGACCCATTCCTCCTTCAGAGGGACAGGCCCTCTGTCCCAGTAAGTGCATCTCTCTGATGAATGTCTGCTCCAAATTAGAGAAGACGCAAGGGAACGGGAAAGGCCACGCTCGCCCACACACCCACCTGTCACCTTATCGAAGTTCTTGTTGTTTATGATGATGCACCTGCCCATCTTCTCGAAGTTCATGTTATACTGATAGGTAGGTACTCGGTCCCGTGTGGTCTTAACTGATTGTCCTGTGACATTTTTCTTCTTCTTACTGGGAAAATACAAATCCAGGGAGGGGTTATGTTAAAAATTTGGACAGTATATCTCTTGACTTCACAACCCACGAGAGGGGGGTGCCCAAGAAGGCCCTCGTGTCTTTGAGGGAAAGAACTGGGTAGACAAATAGTTGTTTCATTCCAAGAAAGCTCCCATGTTTTTGAGGGAAAGAACTGGGTGGACAGATAGCTTCACTATCTTATGTAAGTGGAACAATAGGGTCCTCCGGGAAATTTTGTTAAATACCAATTCCCACTCACCAGAATGGCTACAATGTCAAAGAAACTGAGCTTTCAGTAATTACCACACACAGCTGGTGGGAGCCCACTCTGTACATCCATTGTGGAAAATTGGTCCAGTCTCCTAGAACCGAGTGTACACACATCCTAGGAAAGTGCAACTTCCCTGGGAATGCACACACATGCACCAAAGACAGATCCACACACTGTTCACAGCAGTACTGTTTAGCAACAACTCAAACAGGAAATAATCCATACATCCAAATAGAATAAATTGAGTGTTCATATACTAAAATGCCACATGACAATGAGAATGAACAAGCCATGACCATGGGAAGGAACATGAATAAAACTCACGGATATATCACTAAGAACCAACCCACAAAAGGCCCCTATAGAGCTAAAATAAACTAATCCCTGGCATGAGAGGTCTGGAAATGGGTTTCCTGGTGGTAGGAACACCAGGGACCAGAAGGGCCATATGGACTTTCTTGAGTGTGGGCCACATTTTATTTCCCAGTATGGGTGCTGTTTACATGTGTGTGTTCATCAGTGTGAGGCTTTTCTATGTCAATTAAAAAGAGAAAGCAGGTCCCTGCCAGTCTCCAGACAACTGGAAGGCCAGTTTGACAAAAGTGTGGCATGTGGTGGCATAGGGCACCATTGAGGGGGCAGAACACCACACGTCCAGGGAGAGCAGAAAGCCACCTGGTGGCCATCCACTCCAACATGAGCTCCAGGAAGGAAGAGATTTTTATCTGTTCCGAAATGAAAATCACTCATCCCCGGCATCCAGAACAATGCCCAGCACATACATTGCTCAATAAATACCTGTTACATGAGTGAGCGAGTGGAATCTTACCCTTCCTCTTGCAGATACGGACAGAGGTCCACAGGGAGGCAGGGGTTGTCCCAAGCAACCTGGCTAGTGATGGGCGGGTCACAGTGGGGAACCCTGGGCCCTGGCGTGTACTACCTGCCCTTCCTTCTCCCACAGTTCCCAGCTGGAGGTGAAAGAAGCTCCCAGCTACCTGCCTGACAAACATGGGGCCAGGGGTGTGTCACTGAGTTTCTGTGGATTCTCTCGGTTGGTTTCTGATCATCTCCGACTGTGCTTTTTGCTACCTCCTCCCTTGCCCCAGATTACACTTCAGCTTTGTGGGTCTGACCTTGAGATTCCTTACTGGTGTTTCTCCACTTCAACATGACTTTCTCCTCCACTTTTAGAAGGTCAAATTTCTTCCATGATGCCATTTTTTAATTTTTTTGGAGACAGACTTACCCTAGCTAGAGTGCCATGGTGTCGTCATAGCTCACTGCAACATCAAACTCCTGAGCTCAAATGATCCTCCTCCCTCTGTCTCCTGAATAGCTGGGACTACAGGCACGTGTCACCATGCCTGGCGAGTTTTTCTGGTTTGTGTTGAGATGGAGTCTCATTCTTTCTCAGGCTGGTCTTAAATTCCTGGCCTCAAGTAATCCTACCACCTCGGCTTCCCAAAGTGCTGGGATTACAGGTGTGAGCCACCACGCATGTCCCCCTGATTCCATTTTCAAGAGAGAAATATCCCAAATCTGCCTCCTTGCCCTCCCTGGGCTCCTGCTTCCCTCTGTGTTCTGTCAGGTTTTCTCCAAACTTCCCCTGAGAGTCATCCCCTTGGGGTCAGTCAGAGCTCTGCATCCATCCACCAAGTCCCCAGAGACCATGAGTCACTGCCATGCTGTCTGCAGAGAGCTAACTTCCTCTCCTATAAAACGGAGCCAGCTGCATGCAGGAGGTGAAGCCTCTGGAGTGGGTCACAAAATCAGATGGGAGATGTGGTGGAAGCAGGTACTTCCCGTGACTTCTTCCCCTTGGAGGACATGAGTATCAGCACAGTGACTTTCTGCGACATTCAAGGACACGGCACACAGGCAGGGGTAAGATCTATTTCCTCGCCTGCCACCCTGGTTAATGACCCCTATTGACAATATCCTCTGTTCGTGGCAAAACATGTGCGGACAGCCTTTCACAAAACCTCTGATCTTCAACAGACGCCTCAGAGGTAGGAAGCGGCGTATAATCTTACCCACTTCACAGGCGATAATAACAATATTTGTCAATGCTCATGCTGGCCCTGGTTCTTGTTAAAACTCTCATCTGCATTTTCTCACCGAATCCTAACTGCAAGTCTAAAAGGGAGGCAGATGTCATCATCCCCCCCTTAAGGAGGCTCAGGGTGCGAATGTAATGGGCTCAGATCTATGAGCGGGCACGGAAGGTCCTGATCCAGCCAGTTGGCCCTCAGAGGTTGTCCTCTTGCTCCCTGGCCAAGGATGATCTCTAGATGGAAACAGCAGTTTATAGGTTTCTGAGTGAACTCAAACCGAAGCAGATCACCTGCCCCAAAGAGGTCACCCCATGTTCTTGGCCCCAGGACTGACAAGGCAGTGTCCAGGTGATCTTCCAGGGGATATTCACTCAGCAACCTGTCCTGCGAAGTCTCCTCACAGAAAACACCTGCATGTGCCAGTCTCCCAGGCTGGGTCAGCAGGTGAGTCAGGAAAAATGGAGGTGCGTTGGCCACCCAAACTCTTGCCCAGTGATTTTCAACTGGTGTGACAGGCACATTAGTGTCTTATGAGAGGATCTTAGGTGTCCCATGAAAAATTTTTTTTTTCCCACGAAAAATTTTTAAAACTCATTAATTAAATCATTCTTGAAAGAATTTCAAAGCACAGTAATTATATTCTTTTTTTTTTGATCAACATAATTTAAGTGTGCCATGGAAGTTTAACTAGAGGTTCAAGTGTGACATGAGATTTTTAAAAAGCTTGAAACCCACTGCTCTAGACTATGAGAGTTCCAATTTTCTCACTGGTAAAAATAGGTGTAGTTATCACTGTCAGGATCCAGTGGCGTGAGGTGTGTGAAGGTACTTTGAGATCTACAGCATTCAAGATAAATACAGTGTAAGTATGTAGCTTTTCCTTATTAGAACCTGCCACCTATGGGCCAAGAGCTATGGAATCCCTGTCTGTTTGCACAGCCATGCTGATTTTGGACAGATAAGAAAGTTCAAGTTCAGAACTGGGATGTGATTCTGAGTGATCCAGCCCCACAGTGTGTGTGTTCTCTGAACAAACACTGTCTTGGATATTAAAATTCAGGCCAGGACTTACTCATCTTTCATGTTACTTCTGGGGAAGTCAATATTTAATTTGCGACCTTTCTTAAACTGGGTCTCCCAACCCAGTGAACCCCTCAACAAAAGCAGCTTCAGGGCTTCATCCAGCCTTTTCTGCAACCCATGAGAAAATACCAGGATGGAATAAAAGGAGAGAAAACTGAAGAGGTAAAGTAGGGGTTGTCACACATGGATTGTAATTCACAGCAAGATTTCTGGGTCTATAGCTATTGAAGGTCATTCAAAGACCCGAAGAATAGCATTAAGCCTGGCAGGCTGGAGGTCACAGTAAATGCACCCAAATGCTTTAAGGGACAGGTGTCTGTCTCCTCCGATATGGATCTCTACGACAACTTCCAAGTAAGCACCAAGATGTGTATTGTTTTTAAAATGCCATTAACTCATCCTCAGGGATGAGCAAAACAGAACCAGCAAGTATCTTTTCTAAGAAAAACAGGGTTAGATATAAGTTATGTGAAACATAAAAGAATTTTGCTTCTATCAGAATAGAATTTGGAAAATTAAATGGTTAAGAAAAGAGAGAACACAGGAGGGAAATAAAGATACGCACACTTTAAAGAAAACACTGTCCATGGTCATGAAAAGTACCTGAAATTTGAATATGAAATATGACTCCTATCCCTGGCAAGTATCTCAAAAGGGTAGAACCTAGCCTGCCCCCACATTGAACTCTTATTTTTCAAAATGAACTTAATATCCGCTGCCTCCTTCTGGATTTCAGTCGGTCAATATTAATTTTCCCTTTTAACCAAAATAACTTACCTAGGCTGCCCCTAAATTGAACTCTCTTTCAAAATGAGCTTAATATCTGCTTCCTTTTTCTGTATTGGAGTCAGTCAATATTAATTTTTCCTTCTAACCAAAATAGTTTTTTGTTAAACCCAGGTCTTCCCAGACCACAGATGTGCATTAGAGAGAGATTATCCATCCATTCTCATTGAATCCATCTTCCTAAGAAGAGCTGGCCTTAGGAAAACTCCATCCACTTAGAGGATGCAAACCCTGATGATCAGCTTAAAGCATGTAACCGGAGAGAGACTTATGAAAGGTGGAAATGACTGTGGAGAAGGCATCAGCGAGAAAGTGCCAGAATAAAAGGAAGGGAGGGGAACTAAAGCCCACTGTATACAGCTACATCTTGCAAGAATGAGAGTCCAAGGGGTTAGTCTGTCACCAAGGGCAGTGATGCTTAGGCACTTTCTTTCTGATCATCTCCCTCTCACCCCCATTTCCCTTGGAGTGGGAGTTACCATGCTAGGAGAAAGGGATTTCCTGTCCCACCCCCTGACCCTATAGCTATCACTGATTGGTCCAGGGATACCTGGTCCCCAAGCTGGGCCAATCAGCCCTCTTCCCTGGGAATTTGAGAACTGAAATTGAAAGAAAGGGTCAATTTCTGTCAAGGTGGTTAAAATAATAGTTGTTGGTGGCCACATTTCACCATGTGGCCTGAGGAGCCAAGAAAATAGATTGGCAAAGTGGAGGCAGAACAAAGCCGATGGATGAGAGAAATGCGGGAACAGAGGAGCAGAGTGGGGCCTGTTGAGCCCAAGATTCCTGAAGCCTGAGCCCAACATCGCCATGTAAAACCCTCCCAGGGTTCCGTGTGGAATTCTGATCTTCCCTGCTGGCCATCTGGCCCTGGCCCTGGTGTGGTACTTGCCTGCACAGACCTGGACCTGCTCTGATTGCTCTTGGAGGCTCACAGGGTATGACAGGACCCAGGCAAGCCAGGTTAGGCTCACATCCTGCTGAGCTGGCACCATGCAAGGGTCTCCCGTCTCTGCACAAGACAATTTAGTGCACTGCGCATCTCGCTGATGGAAGGCTCAAGCCACATCATCTCCTGACCTGACATCCACCATGAACTTTGAACTGGCCTCTCTCCAAATTAAGCTTTGAAATGAAAAAACAATAAACCAAATCGCATTTGTTCTCTGCTCAGGGCCATCCAGTGGTCTCCCCCTGTGCTGGGAAGGAATTCCAGGGTCCTGCCTATAGCCCACAGGGCCTACATGAGTTACAACTCCTCATCTCTTCCCACTCTTTCTTTTCCTGCCGCATTCCACTTCAGAAAACCTCAAACTTGTCCAGCTTGTGGCTGCCTCAGGGCCTTTGCTCCTGCTTGCACTTCCCACAGCTCCAGGAGGCCCAAGTCCCCCTGCTTCAATTCACTCCGACCTCTGCTACCACCTCCACCCCCTGCCAACACCCTCCAACCCTCACCAACCAGTCATTCTCTGTGTCCTGTCCCTGTTTTAACTTTTAAATCGCACCTCATCATCTGACCCCAAACTACAGAGCTATTGTCAACTCCTGCAAGAGTGTCAACTCCATGAAGGCAGGTCCTGGACTCATTCACTGCTGTTCTTCCAGCTTCTGGAACAGTGCCTGGCACGTGACACTCAAAGACATTTTCTGAACAGTGAAGGGAGGGCAGGTTTTATGCTAAAGGAGCGTCACAGGCCCAGGCCCTGGACAGCCCCCAGTTGAAGCAGGTGCGGACTGGCCTAAACAGCTGCTGCCCATGCCAAGGCACAGGGCATTCCAGAGGCAAAGGGAAGGGCGCACTGGACTCTACACTTGTAATCTGCCAACTGCTGTTAATAGGCTGCTGCAGAGATATTAATTAGCCACAGACAGGCTTCAAGATCACATGTAGGAAGGGAACTGATTTCTGAGAGGGAACTCAGTCGGGCAGCCCAAGCTGCTGATTCTGCAGGAGCACCGGGTGATGGTTTTACCTGAGTATTTCTTTTGAGTGGGAGATCTAATGCTACTTGAAAATGTTTCTGAATGGACAGGTTCTCTTCCCTTATTCCCTTTGACTCTCAACTCCATTTTCAAACCTTAACAGCACACCTCAATTAAAATAGCCCTGTGTTGCCAGGCACAGTGGCTCATACCTGTAATCCCATAATCCTAGCACTCTGGGAGGCCAAGCAGGTAGATTGCTTGAGCTCAGGATCAAGAGATCGCTTGAGACCAGCCTGAGCAAGAGTGAGATCGAGTCTCTACTAAAAATAGAAAGATTAGCTGGGCATTGTAGCAAGCACCTGTAGTCTCAGCTACTTGGGAGGGTAAGGACAAGAGGATTGCCTGAATCCTAGAGTCTGAGGTTCCTGTGAGCTATGATGCCATGGAACTCTAGCCAGGGCACAGTGTGATTCTGTCTCAAAAAAATAAATAAAAAATAAAAGAGCCATGTGGCAGACATAAGTTTATTCAATTAATCTCTCACTTCAGGGCAGGTATAAAGTACCAGATCCTTCTCCACTCCCTGGCTGAACCACAAAGGGAAGGTCTCTCATCAAAATCACACAGCATTGTGAACAAGAATGAGGAAGCTCTCTGGGACTTCTAAACAAAATAAACTAATAAGATATTTTAGATTTGTTCACATGTACAGGAGGAAACACTCAAAGGACGGTATGGTTGATAAATCCGTGGATTCTGGGGCTGGACTGCCTGGGTTTGAAATGAATCCCTTCTCTACCACACAGCTGTGTGATCATAGACAAGTTACTTAACCTCTCTGTGCTTCATTTCCTCATGTGTAAATGATGGCAGCCACCCCAGAGCTTGTAAACAAGTTCATGTTCACTAAGCACTTAGTGTGTGGCTTATAGTTAGTGGTAAATAAACATCATGAGTATCACTGATGTTTTTCTGGGAGATTATTACAAGTGCTTACCTTTGTTATGGGGGGCTGAGAGTAGCACAAGAAGCAAGAGTGGGAGGAAGAATTTTGACTGCAAATCTTTTTTATTATATGCAAATAAGTTAATTATTTAAAGCACCAAACTAAAATTTACCACTTAATAGTTAAAAGTGACTTGCTGCAAATGGATTTCCAGATCTAGCGTATTTTGAAGATTACTGGATTCATACTTTCTGGCTCTGTACACACCCCATTTTTCTGTTTTCCACTATGACTTTACCCTTCTCCTTGGCTTTTTAAGTTTCTTAGGGTGCTGTGTGCCAACAGTAAATACCATTTGGATCACTTACTGCTTTACATACATTACCCCTTTTAATCTTTACAACAGTTCTGTGAGGCATTAACTCCATTTCATAGAGGTTAAATCAGCTTGCCTGAAATCACATAGCTAGAAAGGGGCAGGGCTTGGATTTATTCTGAGACCTAACGCCAAGCCTCCTATTCCAGAGTCTCTCAATTCTGTTAAAATTCAGATTCCCAGGCCTTGCCCTAGCCCTAGAGAATGAGAGTTGTGGGCCAGGCCTGGGTGCTTTTCTGGAGATGCTCAGACCGTTTGAAGTTTGAGACTGTCTGCCCACTGTATCCCACTGGCCCTCTTGGCTCTGACATTTGATTGCAGTCTTTCATTTCATTTCAAACCCCTCAGCTATTTCCAGAGCCCAGGGGAGCAGAGATTTTTGGCCCCCTGTTCCTGTGCAGTGGCTGTTCACACACCTGTGCAGGGCAGGGGGCAGCAGGTCACTCTACCACACACCAAATGTCCCTCCACGTGGGCGTGGTCTTTTGGCTCCTTGGCTCTAGGCCAAAGGTGGAACCTGACAAGCCTCCGGAAGCATAGCCTTCTGGAAGGTGCCCCGGGGCAGCAATGCTTGCCTCTGGGTGAAACCTGCAAGGTCTCTCAGCAGTGACAGCTGAGCTAAACCTCAAATTGAAATTAACCACCAAAATGCTTCCAGGAAAGTCAACTGCAGTCAGGTCTTCCTTAGCCTCTTCGGTAACAAACCATTTGGAGTTCCCAGGACAGCCTTGGTGTGTGTGAGCAGGAACACACCTGGCTGGACAAGGTATGCTTTGTGACCCCGGTCCTAGCAGAGAGTAGAGTTACCTTCTGTTTAGAAACCAGCTGCTAAAGCCAAGCAGATCACCGGGTAAACAACTAAGACTGGACAGAAGAAAGGGCCTTAAGGGCTCCAGGGAGACTGCGCTAATTAATTAGCCGACTGCAGAAAGAAGGCATTGGTCCACAGCTCAGCCCAGCAGGTTCTCCAAAGGTTGGGGAAACCAGGGAGGGAGTAAGAAGGGAAATAAGAAGCTTTCAAAGATCCAGATTAGAAAATTCTTCAGCTGGCGGTCACCCGGAAAGACAAGACTTTCTAAAAGCGGCTGTTCTTGCTCCAGGTTCCTAGGACTTTTCTGTAGAATATGCTGGAACAGGTGAGTACTGCTGTCAGCCCAGTGAGATCGTTACGAGTCTGGATCAATAAACATAAGTCTTTCTCCCAAAGCTGAAGAACAGTACAAATGGTGGAAGAACCACTTTAGATTTATTTTGTTGATACCAAAACAAGTATCATCAACTTTTTTACAGGCTTGTGCTTTGCAAAGTGAATTAAAGACAAAGCAAATATAACTGGCCAGGTTATTTTTTAAGCCAGATTTGATCACTTCCCATTCTATCCAACCTGCCTTCTTCTTTTTCTCCTCCCTTTGCTAATCCTTTGCTGATACACCGCACTTGATTTTGGCCCTTTTTACATTCTGAAGACTTTTGCCAAGATTACTTTGCTGAGAAGAACACAGGATTGTTGCTTGGGAACTTGCCATTAAGTGCAAAGTCCATGATGAACCAGGCTGGTGAATTAAAAGTTCTAAATCCTCTTAAAAGCTTGTGTGTTCCACAATTAATTGCTGATTTAAAAAAAATAAATCTGGCCACTAAATCTCTGTGCTCAGGGCCAGACAAATAAGATCACAACAAACTACGATATCCTCACAGAATGATTTACTAAGGGCACTTAACTGTGTGCTAAATTGCAAGAGGAAATTAATTAACAGAGCAGGGCTGAATACGATGCTTCCTAATCATCCTCAGTGATCCTGGGTATTATACTTCCTCACCTAAGTGGGCAAGTCCATTATCTTCATTTCCCAGACATACCCACACAGGCGTACAACTCTGCTAGGAACACAGATAAGGCCAGCATCAACTATCTGGGAGGAACCAGATTATCCTAATTTCTCAGGAAAAGCCATTTCTCACCACCGCAGATTTCATCGTGAGGGGCCAATTCAGTGATTTTCACCACAACAAAGCCGAGAGTCAAAGAAATGACAACCAAACGCTGATGGTTATTTCCATAAAAAGACCTCCTGGAAAAGCCTCTAGCAACTCAATCCCAGAAAACAGTCTAAGATAAAAATATTCTGTGCACTTTACAATGAAGTGGAAAACCTTAGAAAGTGTACAATGGATTTTTACAATCCACTCGGGGTGCAAATATAATTTTCCCCACCACTGGAGTGGATAAGTACAGGTTTTATCCTCTTAGAGATCCCCTAGGCTGCTCGAAACGTGAACTATGCCTTTCTATATTTGGAAGGGAATATAAGCATTCAAACCCACTCCTGTTTATTTTCTAAAGCTTCTCCATGAATAGGCTTCCCAATAGCCCTGTCTGCTTACAGATATTCATCAGCATGAAAGTAAACACACCACCAGGCTCCCACCTCCCCAGGGCTGCTTCATTCGGAACTAGAGCTCTGGTTTTTGCAGCTGCTTTGTCTAAATATTTTGGGGATGATTCATTCATGGTTTCAACATTTCGACAGAGGGCATCCCCACAGTCCTAACATACCAAGGCACAGAGCGAGACAGACAGGGAAAGAAAGAAGGCAGAGGCAGTACCTAGTGTCTCCGTCTGAAATCGGCCCCCTCTGCATCAAAACTAGGCTTCGCTCTGAGACGACCGGAAGTGAGTTTCCTTCTTCTCTGTAATAGTAAAAACTCAACATGCTTGGAGCTCAGCAGGGGACAGAAGACTGGCACAGGCCGCCTGCCCTGAAGGCCTGGGACTGAATCAGCAGTGAACTGCACGCTGGAGTTTTCCATAGGACCATTCAAATGCGGGCCAGGAAGGTCACACTGGCCTCCCCCTGCTCTGCTGACTGGCAGAAATGCCCCGGCTCCCCATTGTAGCATCCCCCTGCCTGGGACGGCACCGTATGGAAATGAGCAACTTTCAATGAGCATAGGGTCCACAGGGGAAAAAAAAATGAACCTTCACAGCACGCAGTGAGGAGCACAGTCTTTAAGAGTGGGAAAATTGGAAAGGACAGGGGAATGGCTAAGGAAAAGATGGAATAGCAACAGGATAAAATATCACACACAACTATTCAAAGTTGATGAGCGTGCACACACCGTGAACCCACCTAAACAACAAATCTACAAAAGGCTGCAGAGCAGCACACATGCACAGATAATAAAATACGTGACAGCAGAGGAGGAAAAGCCGGAAATGCATCTGGGGTGAATCCAACAGTTCAGGTCCATTAGGTTATTTTCTCTTTATAAAGGGACTCACAACAAGAATACAAGTGACAGAAGACTGTGGCGGCATACCAAATCTGTTAGTTTTAAAATGAAGCATATAAACATTTTTCAAGGGTCTTGCATAAAGTAAATGATCCTGGAGTCAGTACACTGCAACCTCTGAACCCTCCAAATGCAATAAGGAAAAGGGGAACACACAACCCCCCAAACACTGCCCTGCAATGCTTTTCCTCCCTTGTTGGTTCAGGGTCACAGTCAAAGAAAGGTTCACACTTGATGAAATGAGCTTACAACACCTGCTACCCTGGGCAAACCTCCAGATCGGATCAGCTGCCCTCCTCAGGTCTGTGAACAAGACAGAAAATCGGCTCTGTGTATTTTTCTCTGAAGCTCAGTTTGCAAAAATACGGAGGGAAAAATAAAACTGTTTCAAATAGGCTAAGGAGAAGAATAGATCCCACCCCACAAACTTACCAACTTTGTTTTCCTCTTCCCCCTAAAAGAAAGGGGGACAATGAAACTGACAATAAAAAATGGACAAAGGACTTAAAAAAAAGTCACCCAGGGGAAATAAAGGGCTGAACTGTCTTTAAATAGCCTAATAGACTCAGGGGAGGTACAATGGTCTGTCTGTATTACCATGCGGGGTCAAGCATTTAGAATGACTGATGTACTTCAGGCCTCATCCTTCCTTACAAAACCTCTTTGCCCATCTTTTTTGCCTTCAGCTGAGCAGCGTACAAGCTCACCGTCACAGATCCTTGACAGGCAGAAACCCAGCAAACTCAGGGCTGGAACGTGTAACGCCCTCCACATGCCTAATTTCTTACTCGTGACCCCAAGTTAACATGAGAAGCAACTGGTTACATTTTCACTGCACTTTTCTATTAATCAGACTTAATTTTTCTGAACTGACAGTATTTTAAATTTCTATCACTATGGAAACATGATTATTTACCTCCCTTCTTTTTTCCTTTTCACCTTGATTTTTCCCCTCTAGGACACCAGGAGCTGAACCTAACTGGAGGGACCCTCCACACGCGGGGCTCCCAGAGCCTGTGAGTTGTAGTGGCGTGTGCTCTGTGCTCCCGAAACATGCCCTTGTCCCTCTTTCTGGGGAAGTCCATTGCTAGCCCTGTTGGAACAGCTGTCCGTGTCCATCCCTCAGCAAGAGTGAAGCAGAAAGGGACCAATTTACATGAAGAATTAAATTTGCTGACCCACTTGGGTGGAAGAAAAAAACCCACTCAGTTGGTGGATTAATGTGGTTGAACAGCTAACGTCACCACAGTTGTGAGCAACATCTGATGTAAGGCGGTGAAAGCCTGGACCCCAAGTTAGGCCAGAGTCTTGGCCGTGGTCCTGCTGGATGACTGCACTTTACCTCTCTGATCTTACTTTCTTGGATCGTAAGGAAGGGAATTAGATGAATGATCTTCCAAGGGGTCTTTCAGTTTTCACAGGAGGGCTCTATGATTTCATCCTCATCAGGTATATTCAGGTAATTCAGGAAGCTGGCAGTTACTTTAATTCTCTGATAATCCTGGAGATACGATTACTATCCATATTATACAGACGAGGAAAGGGAGGCTCTCACAGTCATGTGACTTGCTACAGTCCCTCAATAAGCGAGCATGAGGCAGGGCCAGGATCTGAACCCAGGGTGTCCTAGTCGACCCTACCACTCCTAGTGCTTTATGTGGTACTATCACTGCTCCCCATGTATACGTCTTTATTATTCTCCACATGCAAATTTGAGAGATAGGCATCCAGTCTTCTGCAGAGGAAACTAAGGGCTTCCTTCACGGAAAAGTAAATGCCCTAGGTACATTTTAAAGTTCATATTTACTTTAGAAGGCCCAGACCTGGCTTCTTTCAATCAATGAATGTCAGTGCACAGCTTTTGCTTAATTTGGAACAAGATAAAGTCTGCCTTCTTTGTTCTTATCTCTGATTCCAAAGCATCCCTTCTTCTGATACATTCGCCCCCATCTCTCCAAATAAAAATGCAGGCCACCTTGATCTTCCTCATTAATTCCACAAATAACACATTTTTTAAAAATAGAGACCTGCTTACATGTAATACTCACTGGGGGAGAAGTCCGAGGTGCAGCCAGGAGGGAGAATTATAACCAAGTGACATTCATTTATTAACCACTCTCCAGGGGGACAAAGGCTGGAAAACCAAGATGATGCCAAGGAGAAGGCGGCTCTTGGGATGGAGCCAGTGCCTCAAAGATAGGAAGTTTATTGAACATTGAGAATGAGCCTTTTCTCCTGCCGTCTTCCACTGGTGACCGGAAAGATAAACAAACAAGAGGACACGAGAGGCTCCACCGGACCCTGGGGACATCTGAGACTGTGTGAGATGGCTGCTACTTTGTTTTATGTTTTCTTGAATTCTGACCTTGAGAAGAACTCAGAAAGGAGCCTCTGAGGTCTCAGGTTTCTAGATGAGAACATCTTCCAGGCTGATGGCCAGGCCTTGGTCTTAGACCTACAATGCCTTACAGGGCCTGTGCCATCAAGACCAAACTCACCCTGTCCAGGGCTTCCTCTCACTGTCCCAGATTGAAGCTGTGTTAGTGGCCTGGCCAGACCATCATTTCCACACTGGCCCCGAGGCTCTGCCAGCCCCCAGTACCCTCATTGCCTTTTTCTGACTACTCAAGTTCCAACTCCTCTGGTTCTCCCAATCTGCCCCCCCAACCTCTCCCAGCTTCTTCAATTGAATCCTACAATTTAGCAGTTAGTTATTATTTTTTGTAGCTATACCTAAGCATTTGATAAAAACTTGACTTTATATCTAAGGCAAGGATCACACGGTTACCTTGGAGGGCAGGTCATACATACTAGGTGCTTCAGAGGGACATTTCCATCAAGAAAGCCCTTTTCCAATGCACAGGGGACTTTAGACTGTGTTCTACAGACTATAGTGTATAATGAATGGAAACTACCCCATCTTGATTTCCTCTAAATATTTTTTTAAAAACCTGAATACTGATTCTATAGCTATCTTAAAATATTTTTCCTTTGTGCTTTTCTTTGTTTTCCAAATGTTTTTCAATAATCCAAAAAAAAAGAGAGAAAAATATCTTAGTATATTTGTTTAAGAAAAGTGAATTAAAGAACAGTTTGGATTAGTCAGGGCCCAAGGAACGGGAATAAAACAATGCTGTTCTGCCATCTAGTGGCAGTGACACAGAAAAGCCAAGACAGGTCTGAGAGCTTAGAATTACAGGAGGCTCCTGCCCTGGCTTTCGGGGGAACGGGGACTCCTTTCTGTGTCCTACAGTCCTTGAGGCCTCCAGGGGGGGACAGGTGGGCAGGCTGATCTTCTGTTAGAGACTTGGGGAGATTTCCACTGCCTCCTCTCCTTCCTACCTGGCAGCAATTCTGAGCACCTTGGAGCAGGTAGAAGGGCATGGGGTGGGGACAAGGCGCCTGCCATCAGCTGCAAGGAGCCAGCAGCGCTCCCATGCATTGCACCCCCTACTCTGATAGTGGGGTACCTACTGCCCCTGAAACTACATAGGGAACCTCGAGGTATTTACCACCTATTTGATAATATGAAGCTTGATGTCAACATTTGTCATGCCATAAAAAAGGTCCTGGAGTGTTGATAATTTAGGCTTATTTACCTTCCCAAAGGACTTAGAGGAGGATAAAAATCACACCACAAATCACATCTACTTTTGCAAAATAAAGGTTCTTATTAGGCAGAGGGCTTCCAGCAGGGTACTCAATGACTTCTCAAGAGATGTAGATAGAGTTTTATAGGAATAACTGATCAGATTATCAATTTCCATTTATATTTTCTTCTAAACTGGACTGAGACCCCCATCTTCCCTCTCCCATTCTCCCATCTCCCACTGTATAAAAGACCTCCATACCCACCCTGAACTTTACTGACAGGGTATCAGAAGCGCTCAGTAAACAAGTAAAACACCACTCTCTGTGAGTCTCCTTGAATCAGGCACTGTGGTGGGGCTTCCAGCTTATTCACGATAGGGGTGAAGTACAGCATTAGAAATGGGAGTAATCTGGGAGCACACCGGGCTCTTTCAAATTCGATTACAGGCATGTCTCAGGGCATTATGGGTTTAGTTCCAGATCATCACAGAAAAGCGAACGTCACAATAAAGCGAGTCACTCGAGTTGCGGTACCTCAGTGCATGCCAGTTATGTTTACCTGTGCTGTATCTATCAAGTATGCAGCAGCATTGCCTTTAAACAATACTTATCCTAATTTAAAAATACGTTATTGCTTAAAAATACTAACGATCCTCTGAGCCTTTAGCAACTTATAATCTTTTTGCTCGTGGAGGGAGTGCCTCCATGTTGATGGCTGTTGAATAATTAGGAGTGGCCATGGCATGTCTCAGACAACGATGAAATCTGCTTATTGATTGACCCTTCCTCTCACAGAAGGTTGCTGTGGAACAAGTGATACTGTTTGATTGTATTTTACCCATGGCAGAACTTCTTCCTCACAAACTCTGCCTGCCACTAGTGTTGTCATTTCAAAAATGTTCACAGCGTCTTCACCAAGAGTAGATTCCACTTCAAAGAATCATGTATCTGCTTATCTGCAGGAGCAACCCCTCGTCTGCAGTCTCTACCATTCATTCCCGTTCTCTTCCTGCTTCCACCACATCTGCAGCTCCTCCCTCCACTGAAGCCTTGAACCTCTCAAAGTCATCCACGAGGGTCAGAATCAACTTCTTCCAAACTTCTGTTCATGTTGATGTTTTGACCTCTTCCCATGAGTCACAAATGTTCTTAAAGCCAGTTTGAATGGTGAATCATTTAATCATTTCCAGGTTTTCAATCTAATTTGCTCTCAGTCTATTGACAGAATCACTATCTATGGCAAATGTAACATTATAAAACGCACTGCTTAAAGAATAAGACCTAAAAGTTGAAATTACTACTTGATCCATGAGCTACTGAATGGATATTGTGTTAAAAGAGACACACAAAATTTTTAATTTCCTTGTACATCTCCATCAGTGCTCTTGGGTGACCAGGTAGGTACATTGTCAATGAACAGTAATTTGAAAGGAATCCTCTTTTTCTGAGCAGTAGGTCTCAATAGTGCACTTAAAATATTCAGCAAACCCAACTGTAAAGAGATGTGCTGTCATCCAGGCTTTACTGTCCATTTATGGAGTACAGACAGAGTAGATTTAGCAGAAGTCTTAAGGGCCCTAGGATTCTGAATGGTAAGGGAATGCAGTGGCAAGTCCCCAGCTGCATCAGCCCCTAACAAGAGTGTTAGCCTATCCTTTAAAGTTTTGAAGCCATGCATTGACCTCTCTTCCCCAGATGGCATCTTCTAATAGAAGGATTTTCATGTCTACACTGAACATCTGTTGCTTAGTGTAGCCATCAACGCTCTTAGCTAGGTCTTCTGGATAACTTGATGTACATCAGCCCTTGCTGCTTCACCTTGCACTTTTACGGCATAGAGATGACTTTTCTTGAACCTCATGAACCAACCTGTCCTACCTTCCAGACTTTCTCTTGCTCCTTCCTCACCTCTCTCAGCCTCCACAGAATTGAGGAATGAGGGCCTTGCCCAGGACCAGGCGTGGGCTTAAGGGAAGATTGTGGTTCATTTGATCTTCTATGTAGATCACTAAAACTTTCTCCGTGTTGGCAATAAGGACATTTCGCTTTTTTATTTTTTCTGTGTTTGCTGGAGTAGTACTATAATTTTCTTCACGCACTATTTAATGTTCCTTTGCATTCATGACATGGCTAACTAGTTTAAAAGCCTGGCTTTCAGCCTAACTTGGCTTGGGACACACCTTTCTCACTAAGCTTAATTATTTCTAGCCTTTGATTTAAAGAGACCTGTGATTTTTTCTTTCACTCGAACACTTAGAAGCCCCTGCAGGGTCATTACTTGAACTGATTTCAATATTGTTGTTTGTGTCAGGAAACGAGAAGGTCTAAGCAGGGGTCCTCAAACTTTTTAAATAGGGGGCCAGTTCACTGTCCCTCAGACCGCTGGAGGACTGGACTGCGGGCCCCGGGACGAGTCAGCTGCTAAGCAGGACAGGCAGTGGCAGCAAAAACACTCAGCAGGCCAGGTAAATGTCCTAGGTGGGCTGCATGTGGCCCGTGGACCGCAGTTTGAGGTTGCCTGACTCTAAAGAGCGGAAAAGAGACAGGGAATGGCCAGTGGGTGGAGCAGTCAGAACACATGATATTAAGTTCCCCATCTTATTTGTAAGGGTACAGATCATTATCTCCAAAACAATTATAACAGTAACACCAAAGATCACTGATCACAGATCACCATAACAGATAGAATCATAGTGAAGAAGTGGTACATGTCACAAGAATTAGCAAAACATACACAGAGACCTGCAGTGGGCACATGCTTTTGGAAAAATGGGGTCAAGAGACTTGTTTGAGACAGGGCTGCCAGAAAACCTGATTTGTAAAAAATGCAGTATCTGTGTAGCACAACAATGCTGCACAAAACGAGTGGGAAAAGTGAGACAGTATTGCATCCTTTGCAATCATCTTAACAAAGAATTTATATGTCACCTTAAAATATATAAGGAAGTGCAGTTTTACATTATTTGGGGGCTGTGTGATAACATACAGCATGATAAAATGAAGTCTGCCTGTATCCACTGGAAAAACACTTATATATATTATAGAATGGAAAAGAAGTGATGATGGTTCTTGTCTAATGACCTTTCTTCTTTCATTGAGTATTCCCAGAATTCTCATCCAACCAGGAATTAGAATAGAGAATTCAGGAACGAGATGACTGTTATAGGGATACCTAATAACACGTTTATTGGACCCAAGAATGCTCTCAGAATGCTCTTTATTGACAGAATAATGTCTGGCATGGCTAGCCCGTTTGACAAGAAGGACTGGTTTTGCCACCAGATTAGTCAATTTCCACAAGTGAATGAGCCAGACAAACAGCTCCAAGGTCTTATCAGAAATACATTTTAAAAAGCATAGGATTTCAAAGCATTTTATAAAAAAAGAAAATTGATAAAAGTTTATTAATGCTACTTTATCTTTTTTGGAATATTTTGAGTTAAACAGGTTACCTCTAAGTAAAAAGAGGAAGGGATTCAATTAATGTTGGTTTGAAAAGTTTTGACATAGACTTTTTGGTGTGCTTTCCAAAAACTGAAGAAATAAATACCTCTAAAGGCTGAATAAAAACTCCTTTTGGAAGTTAGATCATTTCCAATTCTGCACTTTAATGCAGTTGTGAAGGACCTAACTGAGCTGTCATTTGGGGGCACAGAACTCAAAAGGAACTCAAAGAATTAAGGGACATTTTGACCACAAAACTCCCACTACCCCATGGATTCATTCATGATTTCTCAGCGCTTAGCTGTCTTAAACAAAAAATGTGAAAAAGAGGCAATATAGAACTCTTCTTTTATTCCATTCCTAAGTATTATTTGTCCATTTATTTAGAAACTACCTTGTTATTAAAAGCCTATTCATTCCATTGTAATATGAAATGTCAGTGCAACTGCTGTTAAATAATTATTTTGATGAGTAATGATTTCATAATACTGATTATTAACAATTTTTAGATTAGCCGCGAATTAATAAGAGCTGAAACGGTAACAGTCTAGGAGAAATTTCTCTTAATACTCATGATATCTGGAAAAATGTCTTAAAATTTATATGAACATGTATGTGCATAGATGTATATGTTAGAGACATGTAATGAGGTGAGTCAGAAAAGACTTTCAAGCATCTAAATCTATTACAGCAGAAAATGTGGGTGAAAAAAGAATAAAAAACTTATTTCAGAGGACAAAAGAAACAACATAAAAACTCAAGCTGTCAAAGGAGAGCTGTTCATCTATTTTTAACAGGTAAAGGTAGTTATAAAAATCACTATGGACTTAGATTCCATTGGATATATTTAAAGAAATGATTTTTTCCAGTCTTATTAGACAAGCTAACCAACCCCCCCTTTTTTAAACATCTATATTTAACAATATGCAATTCATTTTCACAATTTCTGGGAAGTAAACAAAAAGGCTTTATTAAGACTCATAAAAGAGTGTCAGACAATTCCTGTTTCTTGCTTACTTAGAGGCAACCTGCATAAACCAAATACTCAAGAAGAGTGGCAAAAGTGAAATAGTATTGCATCCTTTGTAATTATCTTGACAAAGAATTTATATGTCACCTTAAAATATATAAGGAAATACAATTTTACAACATTATATTGGGGGACACGTGAGCAAAAACATTGGACGACCATTCATTGCCCTAAGGATCCTTCCTCAGCAGTGTAGTGTTTATAGTTCAGCCTGAACCAATTTATCATTGCTTTGGAATGCTTCCAAGAGTTGGAACTGCATTTTCCAGTCACTTCATTAGATATTCTAAATGACAAATAATAGAATTTGGGTCCATAGTGTTGGGGTCCTCCTGATTTTCCAACTCTTGTCTGGGATGCTACAATATGAGGCCCTCTTTGTACTGCAAGGAGCCAGGCTGCCCCTCACTACCCACTAGTCCCCTCCTGAGCACTGCCTGGAGCACTCAGCCTTCATCCCTCTTAGGGTCTCTCCCAGCACGGACTTGACTTAGGGGACACAAGGCAGCCTTGTGCTTCTGACCCATGGAGAGGTCCAACCTCTCATCAGGTAGCACCACTCACTGTTCACCCATGAAGTGACCAGTTCCGGTACTGCTTGGCTTCTCGTATCAATGCTACCATTTATTAATTGTCAGCAGAGAGGCGAGCTACTAAACCTCTTACTGCTGCAGTTTCCCGAACTCTTAAATGGTCATAACAACAGAACCAACTCCTTGGATTATACGGACTAAATTCAGTTAATACCAAGCAGGCACACAAAAGTTTCATCAATCCGATGAAGCTATTATCATTGTTATGAAATGTAAAATTTTAAATTTTGAAAGCGAACTCAAGAAAGGAAAAGGTAGGAACAGTAAACAGGATGTGCCCCCACCCCACCACCTGCGGAGTGCCTCCTAAGGCACAAGGTGGGAATCACCCGAAAGCTTGGCCCCTGGGTTGTGTGTGTTAGTCAAGCTTGGTCCCACTGGTAGCAGCAGCCCAGGCTCTGCTCTGAAGGTGACTGTGAATCCCCTCTACAGCTGCTCATTCCTGGAAACTGCCACACAGACAAATGGCCACTGAGCAGGGGACCACACAGCATGGTTTCCCCTCTTTCCTGGGCTTGGCCCAGAGATAAGAAGGTGCACTTGGGGAACCTACTGTTGCTACATATCCTCAGCACGACCCTGTGCAGACCTCTCACGCACAACATGAACTTCCTCCTCCCCACAGCTGGGTGGAGACGGCAGATGCAAGGCAGGCCAAAGGGGCCCACGGTCACAGATTAATCCAGCAAGGGCGGAAACTTACCTGAAGAGTGATGGCACAAATGAGGACCGATCCGGCTTGGCATCCACTGAGTCATTTGTTGAATCCCCAGCTCCCTGCTCCCCAACATGGTCCTGATCGTCTGCCATCTGGGAGAAGAGAAGAAAAAACCCTAGAAAGCTGGTATTTAACCTTCTGTGTTATATTTAAATGACACTCATTAGGTGACACAGTTTTTAATTAATCCTAGGGGTGAGTAGTCTTTAAGTTCCAGGGCGACTACATCATCAGTGCATTCAAATTCTTGAATGTCAACTATATTCCAGGCATCATTCCAGAAACTGGGTAAACGGCAGCCAAGAAAACAATATCTCTGCCCCAAGGGAGTGTCTAATCTAGCACCCTTGGTTTTGTTCAATGTTCACCGCATACAAGAAATAGTTGGGCATGTCTGTGGCTCAGTGAGTAGGGCGCTGGCCCCATATACTGAAGGTGGCGGGTTCAAACTCAGCCCGGCCAAACTGCAACAAAAAAATAGCAGGGCGTTGTAGAGGGTGCCTGTAGTCCCAGCTACTCGGGAGGTTGAGGCAAGAGAATTGCCTAAGCCCAAGAGCTGGAGGTTGCTGTGAGTTGTGACCCCACAGTACTCTACCAAGGGCAGCAAAGTGAGACTCTGTCTCAAAAAAAAAAAATAATAATGATAATAAAATAAAAGAAATTGTGGAAGGTCTATTAAGTTTTATAGCAACAAGAAACTCCCCCTAAATTCCCGGCAGGTCCACGGTGCTCATACATGTTCAAAAACAGCAATAACCTGGTTCTCTTTCTGTTTTAGGAGATTTCACACAGTTATACCCAAAATCGATTTCCATCAAATTATACTTCATTCAAGAATTATTGGGAGATCCCCATTAACTAAAAGTTCAAACCTAAACCCATCTCTAGATTTTAAGGCCTTTCCTGATCTAGACTGGATGTTACTACACTAAGGCTCATCATTTTCTTCTGTTTTTTTTTTTTTTCTTTTTTTGTAGAGATAGAGTCTCACTTTATCACCCTGGGTAGAGTGCTGTGGCTTCACACAGCTCACCACAACCTCCAACTCCTGGACTTAGGCAATTCTCTTGCCTCAGCCTCCTGAGTAGCTGGGACTACAGGTGCCTGCCATAATGCCCAGCTATTTTTTTGTTGCAATTTGGCCAGGGCCAGGTTTGAACCTGCCAACCTCGGTATATGGGGCCGGTACCCTACCCACTAAGCCACACGTGCTGCCTGGACTAAGATACATAGCCTTGGACACTTAAGGGCACTCCTCCAGGGGAAAGAAAAAGAAGGTTCTTAGCACCAGGCCTGGCTTTGCAGGATTGAAGGAAGGCACACAATCCTTAACACTCCTAACCACCACCCCCAGAGGGACTAAAAGGTGTGAAGCAGATGCATTCAAGGGAAGAGGTCTGAAAGATGCCCAGAATCTCTAGCTGGGTTCACGGGAGGTCTTTCTCTCCCAAAGCCTGTCAGTTACTAAGACTAGAATAAATGACTGCTTCTTCAAACGTGAAGACACAATGCAAGTCTCCAAGGATGTAAATCAAGGAAATATAACACCACCAAAGGGACAAAATAAAGTGCCAGTGGCTGACCCCCCCAAAATGGAGATCTATAAATTACCTGACAAGAATTCAGAATAATTGTAAATTTAGTAAGTAGTAAGAGGACAGAAAGCTAAACTAAGTCAGGAAAACAATACATAGAAAAAATGACAAGTTCAACAAAGAGAAAGAAACCATATAAAAAAGAACCAAACAGAAATTCTAGAAGAACAAAACATATGAAGAGAAAAATTTAATGGAGAGCTTCAACAGCAGACTTGATCAAGCAGAAGAAAGAATCAATGAACTCAAAGACAGGTCACTTGAAATTGCTCACCTGGAAGAATAAAAAGAGAAAATAATAAAAAAAAGATGAGAAATCCCATGGGACACCATGAAGCAAACCAATACATGTGGTGTGGGTGTTCCAGAAGGAGCAGAGAGAGGGGCAGAAAGCAAGTTTAAAGAAATGACTACAGAGAACTTCCCAAATATGGAGAGGAAAATGAACATCTAGATTCTTGATGCCCAAAGAATCCCAAATAAAATAAGCATTAAAAGGTCTTCACTCAGTTACATTATAATCAAACTGTTAAAACTCAAAGACAAGGAGAAAAATTTAAAAGCAACTTGTCTTCCACAAAGAAATGTCCATAAGACTATCTGTGGATTTCTCACCAGAAACCTTCCAGGCCTGGAGAGAGTGGGATAATATATTCAAAGTACTAAGAGAAAGAAACTGCCAACCAATAATGTTATTATATCTAGCAAAGCTGCCCTTCAGAAATGAAGGAAGATGAACACTTTCCAGACACACAAAAGCTGAGAGGATTCAACACCACTAGACTTGCCTCATAAGAGGTGCTGAAGGGAGAATTTCAAGTTGAAATGAAAGGCTGGTAATTAGCAACATGAAAACATATGAAGGTATAAGGCTTGCTAGTAAAGGGAAGTGTATAGTCAAATTCAGAATACCCAAATACTTATACATAGTCTATGGTCCAACTTAACAATTTTTTTTTTCTTTGAGACAGAGTCTCACTATGTCACCCTGGGTAGAGTGCCGTGACATCACAACTCACAGCAACTTCAAACTCCTGGGCTTAAGCAATTCTCTTGTCTCAGCCTCCCAAGCAGCTGGGACTATAGGTGCCTGCCACAGTGTCCGGCTATTTTTTGTTGCAGTTGTCATTGTTGTTTTTGCTGGCCTGGGCTGAGTTCAAACCTGCCCAGCCTCGGTGTGTGTAGCTGATGCCATAACCACTATGCTACGGGCAACTTACAATTTTTTGACTTTACAAGGGTGCAAAAGCACTACACATTCAGTTGAAATCATACTTCAAGTACTTACACAACCATTCCATTTTTCACCTTCAGTATAGTATTCAATAAAGTACATGAGCTACTCAACACTTTACTATAAAATAGGTTTTGTATTAGATGATTTTGCCCAACTGCAGGCTAATGACATGTTCTTAACACATTTAAGGTAGGTGAAGCTAAACTCTGATGTTCGGTAACTTAGGTATATTAAGTGCATTTTTAACATACAATATTTTCAACTTATGATGGGTTTATTAGGTTTAAGCAGTATTTGTATTGGTAGTGTGCATATCACTTTTAATGCTACTAAATTAAAAGACAAGAAGTATTAAAAAAATAACATAACTATAGCTTCAATAACTATAGTTATAATAGTCGTTAATGGATATATAATGTAAAAAGATATAAACTGTGACATCAATAAATTGCAAAAGGAAATAATAAGTATTGAATTTTAGCATATAAATGAGGTTAAGTTGTTGCTATGGTCTGAATGTTTGTGCCCTCCAAAAATTCATATGTTGAAACCTTATCACAATGTGATGGTCTTGGGAGGTGGGGCCTTTGGGGATGTGATTAAGTAACAAGGGTGAATCTCCTCCCCCAAATGAGATTAAACCCTTATAAAAGATAGCCCGGAAATAGCTACATACACCAAGTGAAGATGCAGTAAGAAGATGGCATCTGTGAGTCACAAAACGCACTCTCACCAGAAACGGAATCTGTTGGCACCTTCATCTGGGACTTTCCTCCTTTCAGAAGTGCGAGCAATATATTTCTTTTGTTCATAAACTCCCCAGATTATATTATTTTTTAAAGCAGCCCAAATGGACTAAGGCAGTTATTATCAACATAAAACAGATTGTTATGCTTCATATAAGCTTAATGGTAATCAAAAAGAAAAAAATAACCTACAAGAGGTACACAAAAAATATAGAGAAAAGGAATAAAAAATATCACCACAAAAATTTATCAATTAACAAAGGAAGACAGCAAGAGAGGAAGAAAGGATCACAGGAACCATAAAACAGAAAACAATTACAGAATGGCAATAGTAAGTCTTTAAATGTAAATGGATGAAAGTCTCCAATCAAAATACATACAGTGAATGAATGGATTAAAAAGTAAGATTCAAATACATGCCGCCTATAAGAAACTCACTTTAGATTAAAAGGCACACAGGCTAAAAGTGAAGAGATGGAAAAAGATTTTTCACACAAATGGTAACCACAAGAGAGCAGAAATGGTTCTAATTATATGAGACAAAATAGACCTTAAGTCAAAAACCGTCAGAAGAGACCAAGAAGGTCATTATATAATGATATAGGGGTCAATTTATCCAGAGGAAATAACAATTGTAAACATGCATGTACCAACATCAAAGTGCCGGAGTAAATTAAACAAAATAGAAGTGCAGGAATAAGGAGATGGCAATACATAATAGTGGAGGACTTCAACACCCCATTGTCAACAATGGATGTACTATCTGGACAGAAAATCAATTAGGAGACAGTGGCCTTAAAGAGCACTATGACCAAATGGACCTAATACACATGTACAGAACATTCCATCCAATAGCAGCAAAATAGGCATGCTTCTCAAGTGCATATGGAACATTTTCGAGGATGGATCATATGTTAGGCCACAAAACAAGTCTCAACAAATTTAAGAAGACTGAAATCCTATCAAGCATCTTTTCTGACCACAATGGTATAAAACTAGAAATTAATAACAGGAGGGAAGTTGGAGCGCTCACGTATGTGAAAATCAAGCAACATACTCCAGAAGAACCAACGAGTCAAAGAAGAAATCAAAAATAAAATAAAATCTTGAGAAAAATTAAAATGTGAAGACAACAAATCAAAACTTATGAGATGCAGTGGAAACAGATCTAAGAAGAAAGTTTATAGCAATAAATAACCTATATCTTTTTTAAAAAGAAAGATCTTAAATTAACTGCCTAACTTTACACGTCAAGGAATTAGAAAAAGAAAACCAAACCAAGACCAAAGTTATCAGAAGTAATAAAATGTTAAAGTAAGGAGGAAATAAAAACTAAAAAGTCAATCGAAAAGAGACATGAAATTAAGAGTTGGTATTTTGAAAAAATAAACAGAATTGACAAACCTTTAGCTAGACAAACTAAACAGAAAGAATCAGAGAGATGTTGTAACTGAGACCAGAGAAATACAAAGGATTATAAGAGACTATAATCAACAATAATATGCCAACAAACTAGATAGCCTAGAATAAATGGATATATTCCTAACATTCATATCTAATCACAAAAAATCACAAATAACCAAGGCAATCTTGTGTAAGAACAAAGCTGGAGGAATCACACTTCCTGATGTGAAATCATATTACAGAGCTATAGCGATCAAAACAGTATGATATTGGCATAAAAACAGACATAGACCAAGGGAACAGATTAGAGAGCCTAGAAATAAAACCACACTATACAGGCAAATAATTCTTGACAAGGATACCAAACAATATACAACAGGAAAAAGAAAGTCTCTTTAATTGTGTTGAGTAATGAAATGGTGTTGAGAAAACTGGATATCCATGGGAAAAAGAATAATTGGACTCATCTTACAACATACCCAAAAATAAACTCAAACTGGATTAAAGACTTAAATATAAGACCTGAAAACTTAAAATTCCTAGAAGAAAACAGAGGAAAAGCTCCGTGATATTGGTCTTGGCAATGAGTTTTTGGATAGGACACTGAATGCACAGCCAACAAAAGCAAAAGAAATCAGTGGGGTTACACCAAGCTAAAAAGCTCTGCAAAGCAAAGAAATAATCAACAAAATGAAAAATCAACCCATAGGATGGGAGAAGATATTTACAAACCATATATCTGATAAGGGGCTAGTATGCAAAACATACAAGAAACTCATACATTCTAATAGCAAAAAATCAAATGACTTGATTAAGAAATGGGCAAAGAACCTCAATAAACATTTCTCTAAAGACATATGAATGGCCGACAAGTACTTGAAAAAGTGTCACTAATATCAGGGAAATGCACAATGCTATATCACTTCACATCTGTAAGAATGACCATTATTAAGAAAGATAAATGTTGGTAAGGATGTGGAGACCAGAGAACACGTACACACTGTTGGTAGAAATGGAAATTGGGACAGCCATTATGGAAAACAGTACGGAGGTACCTTGAAAAATTGAAAGTAGGAATATCATATTAGTCAGCAATCCCACTTCAGGGCATATATGCAAAGGAATTGAAAACAGGCTCTCAAAGGGGTATCTACACTCCCTTGTTCACTGTTAATATTATTCATGACATCCAAGATATGGAAATATCTATTAATGTCCATTGATAGCTGAATAAAGAAAAGGTGGTATATGCATATAATGGAATATTATTCTGCCATAAAAAGGAAATCCTGCCATTTGTGACAAGCTGGATAGACCTGGAAGGCATTATGCTAAGTGAGATAAGCCAGACACAAACATATAATTATTGCTGTCCTCACTGATATGTGGAATCTAAAAGAGCCAAACTCATAGAAGCAGAGAATAGAGAAGTGGTTTCTAGAGGTTGTGGGGAGGAGGAAATGGAAAGTGATGGTTAAAGTGATAAAGTTTCACTTGTGCAAGGTGAGTAAATTCTGAAGATCCACTACACGGCACAGTGCCTATGGCTAACAACGCTATATTGTATACTTACTATGGTATTTTATGGTTAAATGTTCTTATCACACACAAAAAATAATAATAGTAAAGGGACAGGAGGAAACTTCAGATATTTGATGGTGGTGATGATTTCATTGGTATATACTTGTCCTCAAACTCAAGATGTATGCACTAAATAGGTATAGCTTTTTACATATGAATTATATCTCAGTAAAGTGTGTGTGTGTTTAAAGAGGCTGTGTGTTTAAAGAGGATAGTAGATCATGCCAGTAATCTAGCACTTTGGGAGGCCAATGGGGGAGAATCACTTGAGGTTAGGAGTTCAAGACCACCCTGAGCAACACCAGGCAAGACCTTGTCTCTACAAAAAAGTAAATTAAAAAAATTAGCCAAGTGTGGCGGCACCCACCACTATATTGCTAGCTACTTGGGTGGCTGAGGCCACAAGATCACTTGAGCCCAGGAGTTTGAGGCTGTAGTGAGCTATGATCACAACACTGCAATCCAGCATCATGGGTGAGAGCATGACCCTGTCTCCAAAAAAAAAAAAAAAGATTCTAAGCAGAATGGCTCCTAAGAAAGCCAAATGTACTGAGTTCTAGAGACCTCTCTTCATTCATTCAATAAGTATTTGAGGGAACTGCACACTCATTAAACATTTCAGGAGCTTAAACTCCTTATCCTTCCCAGCCATTAGGAGAGGGCCTTGGAATTAGCTATAGGGATGTAAAATTCAGGCTGATTTCTAGGGTTCAATAGTGGGAGTCTTTCCAGAAGTTTATTTCCAAACACTAGGTCAGTAGATCTTGTGCCTGAAGCCTACAGCATCCTTCTGGGTTGGTGCTGACCACTGGCTAAGGTTCTGAGTCAGCCTAAACTAATAAGTCACTTCCTTATTCCTATGAGGCTGGGCTTGATTACTGTTAACGTCCAAAGGGCAACCATGGCCAAAGGTGGTGACTGAGTGGCAATGCCTAATCTCAGCCAGGTCATTTCATTCAAGCCAAGGCCTGGGTTTACTCCTTCTTTCTTTTTATCCTCACAGTCCCCCCAAGAAAATCCAGGCCCATCTCAGTTCTGCCCAGTTGCCCCGAGAGGGCATGTCTGCCATCATTTTCCTATATTCATCTCCTTCTTAGGGTCCAGGCTGCAAAGAGCAGTCTTTCAAGGGATGTTGATTTTCCCACTGTTCAATCTGCCTAACTGCTTTTTAAATAAATTAATATGGGACCTAGTCAAAGCACTGGCAATGCCAAGTACAGTCTTGGTTATCACTATTATTATTGTTACTATTATCCACCAGGACTGTAACTCTTTACAGATTTATACCTTATTTTAATCATCTTTTTTTTAAATCATGGAAAAGCATCAGGTAAATGGCAGGCACCCAATAAATATTTCTCAATTAATGTAACTGAGTTGTATTTTTAAATTCTTCAGTGACCTGAATAAACTGCTGACCAAACAGAACCAAAGGGACCTAGGAGAGTATTTGAGAGCACTAGAGATTAAAGATTGAATCAGTTCTTCCACATAGCAGACATGGGACCTTGGAAAAAGTATTCAACCTCTTTGAGTCTCAGTTTCCTCATCTGTAAAATGGGAAAACAATGGTGTCTAAGTTACAGGTGGCTGTAAGGATGAACAAAACAAGGCATGTAAAAATGCCTATCACGGTGTGGCACATTCTAAATAGTCAATAAATTATTCCAAGCTCAGGAGTTAGAGACCAGCCTGAGCAAAAGCAAGACCCATTTCAACTAAAAAAAAAACTAGCTGGGCATGGTGGCATACACTTGTAGTCCCAGCTACTGGGAAGGCTGAGGCAAGAGGATTGTTCAAGCCCAGGAGTTTGAGGTTGCTGTGAGCTATAATACCACTGCACTTTACCTAGGGCAACAAGAGTCTCAGGAAAAAAAAAATTATTCCCTATTATCCTCATGGTCCCCACGACTAAGAAAACATTCAACTGCCAATCTTCCCCAATATTTTAAAAACACATCTATATTTTAAACTGTTTTGGAGGAAATGGAAAAAAATCCTTCGTTATTATTTCTAAAAATGCTTAATAGGAGCCAACATGTTGGAGCAACTAGTACATAGCTTGGTAGGAAATCACTTCCCAGCTATTGTTTAAACGTTTTATTTTCATGAGGTAGTAATTAACTAATCACAGCTGCTTACCCTTAAAAGTGACATCATACAATTTGTGTTGCAGTTCTTGCCCAAATAAAGACAATTTTCATAAAGGGCTCAGAGAGAAGCACCTCTAAGACCTTCACCTCCCGCCTCTAGCAACTGGTAAGTGGACAGGGGTCTCTGCTGGGTACTCCAATGCTCCACTGTGTCAACTGAGGCTCAAAGTACTGCTAGGACAAATGCAGCCTTGACATTTCCCCCACTTCCCCGCCCCCTCCTCCCAGCCCCAGTGTTGTAGAAGCAGCTTCCGTTTCTTCTGATGTACTAAGTAACCTACCCAGAGCCTCACAGGTGGCCGAAGGTAGATTGTGAACCTAGGCGACAAGCAGTACAGTGGATGAAGGTAACGCTGGCGAGACCCAGAGGAGGAAATAGCCCATGAGAAGACAAAGGTCAGGACCACACCAGTCAGCCCGAGGAATAGTACAAGGGCTGGGAATGACTCACCCAGAACCACCCAAAAGTAATTTTACTGTCCCATAAACCGCAAAACTATTGCCCAAGAGTCCAAACGTCCAGGTGTTGCCCGCCTTCTTTCCACTCCAAATACCTCCAGGAACCGAACACCAAGATACACCAGCAATGATGACAATAAA
Organism: Galagoides demidoff; assembly: GCA_963574575.1. Taxonomy (NCBI): domain Eukaryota; kingdom Metazoa; phylum Chordata; class Mammalia; order Primates; family Galagidae; genus Galagoides; species Galagoides demidoff. The sequence goes on from CAUYQV010101939.1 coordinate 40,100, forward strand.
TAGTTCCAGCGCCCTCAGTCTCGACCACCACACTGTTACGCCCCCACAAGCCCCATCTTCTAACCCCGCAGCAAGTCAACTCCGGATCACCACGATTCCCACTTAACGGACGATGCACAGACAGGGCCAAAGTCCCACAGGTGGCAGGCAGGGGCTAGGGGACTGGACCCCAGGCCTGTCGGGCAAGGGAGCCCTCTCTGCTAACCGCTGTGCCAGACAATGAACCTCCTTCCCTTCTGAGCCCTTTCCTCTTTCTCTTTCAGATCCCGAAGAGCCCAGGGTGTTCCCAGCTCCGGACTAGGAGGAAAGGGAGGACGAGGCAAACGATGGCTGTTGCAGAAAGAGCTTTCCCCCAGAGTTTCGGTGCTAGCCGTGGGGGCCACGGTGAAGTCCTCAACCTGGCTTCCACGACTGTGCGGGGGGTGCAGAGGGAAAGGAGAGAGCGGGGCGTGAAGGGGAGAAGAAGAGGGGGGAGGCGGAAGGCGGGAAGGGAGGACGCGCAGACGGCGGCCGAAGTTACCGTTCCCACCGCGCGCAGCTGGCGTCCTCTCAGTCCCACGGCAGCCAGGGTCCCGTAGCCGCTGCCGCTGAGAAAGCGAAAGTAAAAGCCCCGGAGCCGCGGAGGGAGGGGCCGCCGGGGCGGGTCGCTGGGCCGTGGGCACCGCCCCCGGCTCCGGGACAGTGCGCTCCGCAAAGGGGGCCGCAGGGAAAGTCACCCAACGGTGCTCTCTGCGCCGCTGGCCACACGCCGAGTGGCACGGGCCGCCACTGGCGTCCTGTCCGGCGGTCTCCTCGGCAAAGCTGGCTGCACACACCGGGAAGCGCGCTAGGGACAGTCTGCAGAGATGGAAGGAGTCCCGCCAGCGCGCGGGACAGCACATTCTGCAAAACTGGCCGCGCTCCAAGTGACCCAAAGAACGCAAACTTCACAGGGGCGTGCGATGATGGGGACGCTTGACATACCACCTCCACTTTCCCACCCTGGGTCCAGATCTCGACCTAGGCCTCCGCACCAACGCGGGAACCAGTTCCCACCGCCGGCGGGTTCTTCCGCACCCAGACCCTCAACCCCAGCTGGTTACTGTTCGCGTACCCCGGGGGCTCCGCGTTGGCACCTGCCTGAGTCACCTTCCCGGACGCCGACCCTTGGGGCCAGCTGCGGGATCGCCGTGGTCTTCTGGCCTCCCGGGTGGGGCTGTGCCGGGCGCCCTCCTTCGCGCGGGGGCGTAGATGGCTAACCGCGCTCGGTAAGCCAGTACCCACTTCGCAACAACCTAGCAATGTGGCGCCAGAAACATTCCAGAAGTATTTGTTGTGCGCCCCCACGTGTCAGGCAGTGGGTCTTTGGCTGTGAATGAGTCACGGGCGGGACGCAGAGCGCCGGCACTGATTCCAGCTCCGGGGGACCTTACCTGCATCCCCAGAACCGCCCTATCCCCCGTCTTCCTTCACGCCCAAGGTTGTAAACTAGGCTTCCGATGCCTTTCTCCCCAAGACTGCTCAAGGAAGCATCTCACACTAAAGTGAATATCTGAAAAAAACTGTAGTTTTATTCATACCAGAGATAAAATAATTTGCTTTTAAGAACTACCAAAGCCTCGAGCGAAAGGTGGCGTACAAGCTTAGCGGTGACACGGGGTGAGAACCACATTTTTTTGTTTGGTTGTTTTCGCTTGCGCCTGAGGCTTACAGATTCTCACCAGGTGAGGACACTTGCTTGGTTCGAACAAGGACTGGCCCCCACAAGTGTAAGGGAATAATTATTATACAATTGATTAATTGCTGTGAAAAATCCTGAATTCCTGAATATTTTTCACAGGTAGTAACACAGTATCTAATGTGGCCGCATGACCATTCAGAACTCATGTCCCTGAAATTGGGTAAACGAAACCATTTCAGTCACTAAGATAATTTACCTTGCAAAGAAATTCATAGTGAATTATTTGAGAAATGACTCCTATTGGCAAAGTAAGTTACTCTCTGATTTATCTAATTTGTAAATTTAGGATTTTGCAGGTTATTCCTGAAATACAGTGGAATTTAGAACCTTCATGAGTAATGTTTTCTCATTCTATAGATAAAGAATCTTGGGCTCAAGCAGTTGCCCAAATTACAAACTGGCTAGTGGCAGAACCACGATTAGGTTGCCCAGGAAAATAATGAATTTTCCACTCACAGGAAAGGCCCTGCCATAAATTATATTATGCAAAATGCTATATTACATTGTGTTAATATGTAAGAATCCATAGCTGGCTCAAATGAGAGGTGGTTTGCAGGGAAGCTTTCTTTTCCCATTCTTTGCTGTGGGCTGGTATTAGAAATTCCAAAACGAGTCTTCTGAGGCTGGCTTATCACGAGGAAATATGGAAGGGAAGAAACCATTGTGAAATCTTCCCTCTCTAGTCATTATACTGACACTGGATCCAAAAGCTAATCTCTTCTATTGTGTCTCCTTCCTGTGTCACTCTAGCTTTGGGCCATGTAATTGTTTTATATTCCTGTCTATATTCACATACTTAATAGCATGAACCCCTCATTTCAGAAAACCCCCCCTGCCTCCTCTATTTGGATGGTTTCCAAAGGACTAACCTCATGGGTGCTTCTGGGCCGGTCCCTCTGGACTTTCCCTGCAGCCCTCTCCTCCGGTAACCAGGCTGCTTGTAAGCTCCCCATCCCCACCCTGCTGGGCTTAGCACCCATGAGGGGTGACACCCCTAATTGCTTCTCTAATACTCTGCAAACTCTGCCCCCTGTTTAGGCACCAGCAGGCTTTTGCCAGGTGGGAAGCTCAGGGTCCAGGTGGAATCCCTTTCTTCCCTGAAAAGAGGAATTCATGCTGCACCTGTTATCAGTTGATTGCCTCCCAACTCAAAAGTCACCCTTTCTGTCTGTTCTGTGAAAATTGAACTGGGCTCTCTTCCTGGGGGTCTTTGCCAGTGGCCTGGTGTTAAGCTCTGTCAGACATTATGGGATGGAGAGGGTTTTGCTTCTGGGTTCTGGTGTGTGATGTGCACCTGCAGAGAAGGTTGGGTGGCCATCCTTTAGTGGAATAATTCAGAGGCACACTGTGCAGTTTGTCAGAGGGTCCCGAACAAGATTGAACCCCAGCTGCCCACAATGGTAACTATCTCAGAATATACCCTCTATTGACGCTTCTCTCTTCCCTGGCTCATTCTTCTTAAACCTTCACGCCTACTCCTACCTCATGGGACTACCTCCCAAATAACCTACCTGCACCTAAGCCCTTGCTTTGGGGGAGAACCTGAATTAAAGAAGGCACAAAACCCCCAGTGTAAGAGGGACAACTGCAGTCTCCCCTGGACACCGGTGAGAGTGAGGGGTCAGTAGCTGCCCTCTCACTTCATATTAATCATCTCTCTATCATTTCAAAACCAGTTCATATGTACAGCGCTGGGGGGCCTGGGAAGTGATGCAGGGCTGGGAGGAATTGCTTCACATCCTGGATGACTCAATCAAGGTACAAAAAACCCCCTGATCCCTAAAGTAGGGAGGCCATCATCCACTGGATGAAATTTAAAATAGATAAATAGGGAGTGCTACATTGAACCTCAAAAAGGCGTCCCATTGCCCACTAACGTGCAACAAAAAGGCTGTGAGCTTTTCATTCATGAGAAGCTCCCTATGAGTGAAAACAAAGAAGCCACAGCAACATGGGGCGGTGTTGGCAGAAGCTTTGTGGGATCTGGCCCCAAGCCTGGGTCCTGGGTGCTCTGCTGATTGGAGATACCTTGGCCTCACCTGTCACAGGCCTGTCTCTCTGTGTGCCGGCCCAGCTTTGGTAGTAGCAACTAGCTCCATGTGGACTCTGGTCATCTGCACATGGGCACGACCAGCAGCGTCTTTGGCTCCTGCTGCCCTTGGTGTTTTCCTGTTGGTGTTGAGGCATGAGGTGCTGTGGGTCTCCCTGGGTGCATACAGATGGAGGAAGAGGGGAGTTAACACCTAATGGAGCAAAACCCATGGCAGACAGGGACCAACAGATAAATTCTCCTCCCTATTCAGATATTCCTGAGTAGCAGTTGTTAATATGTCCCCTGGGAAGGCAGAGATCAAGTGGCCCGATGCACTTTATACCACGTGTGGCCACCTTGAGAACCAATCTTATACTTCCTGCCCTCCCCCATTTCTTACCTTCTAACTCTTGCTCCTGGATTACACTTCTGAGTTAAGCCTTTGCCTCGGGTTCTGTTTTCTGAAAAATCCAGGCTAAGACTATTGTTGTCTGAACCAATCCATAAGGCCAAAGGAACCTGGTATGCTCACTGGCCTATGCTTAGACAGACTGATGTGATCATTGTCAAGAGGGAGGGGCCGCATGCAACTCCAAGCAGGGTATGGACCAGCCAAGTGTCTACCAAGGCCATGAAGGAAGTGTTAGTCTTGCCCTAGCAATGAACATTTACTTCCAGTTCCTTAAACTAGCCAATTTCTATTTCTTGGGTTGTTCTTGCTCATAATTTCTGGTACCTAATAAAGCAGAAATGATGGTGCAAGTCAAATTTAATATTTCATTTTGGGAACCCTTGGTTTTCATAAATGTTACAGAGAATTTGTAGCAGCTACAGATTGTAATCACAACCTCAGGCAGAGAAGAAATGTCACATAGCTTTTCCTTTAAGTGCAATCTACCTCGATTCTTCAGCACTCTGAACTGGGGAAAAGGTCATTCCTAGTGATTATTGGGGCTTCTCCGAACTCCCCAGGTAAGGCTTGAGAAGTCCAGAATAGAGCAAAATGTCTGGGGGACCCTCTGGATCTTTGTCCTGTGCCAGTTGCTGTTCTCATTTGCTCAGGCTGGTGACAGCCCTGATGACATTTCAGTGTGAGAGGCTTTACTGAGCCTGGAGCCCCTCCTTTGAGCTCTCTCCAAAGGCTACCTTGTGCCCCCCAGTGGGAAAAACTCAGATTCCACCCTCTGTTTAGTCTCATGTGAGTTTGAACACTACTCTTGTTCATTTGTACTTGAGAGCTTCTTCCTCCCCCCTGGCTGATTCAACTCAACACAAAAATAGTACCGGCCCCTCTCTGCCCTACCTGCAGACAGCAGCCTAATCTCAGAGCATTTAGGTCAGAGGTCACAAACTGGCAGACTGTGGGCCCAAGACTGCCCATAGCCCATATATTATTTAATATATAAAACTGGAAATGTCACGTGTAAATGTAGATTTCTGCCTTCTCTGGAAAAATCGGAATATTTGGCAATGCTGGACTCTGATTCTTTTATGACAGTGGTCGACTGGGACTGGCGAGCAGTTGGTTTCTACAAATAGGGTATGCGATCGGGACTTCGCACCTGGCTTCTGTAAGCATTTTGGTGTTAGTGCTAAATTTATCTCATTTATTCAATAAATCCTCATCCAGCTCTTTTTAAGTGCCATTTCACCAGCAACTGAAAGCAACAAGAGGCTTCACAGAACCAGGACCAGAGATTTTGTCTTTAAGTCACCAAATTAAGGCCTGCAAGGCAAGGGAACAATCAGAAAGATCTTCTTGGAACATTCCAGAATAAAATGCAGAGGCTAAAACACCGAGTTTCCATTTGTTTTTAGTTTTGCATTCCAGTAGAAGCTAAACACAAATTAATATTCAGTTTTTAGTTTCATTCTTTTGAACATTTTTTTTTAGTAGATAGAGCTAAAATTCAAAAATAGTATTTATCCTTCCAGGGGAGTGAATCAATCCCATTTTATTTCCTATATTTTTGGGAGCTGGCCTTTCTGCTTTAGTCATAGGCTGCCTAGAGCGAGCTTTTCTAATTTGATCGTCGGATGATGGGGTGGCATCTTCCCTTAGGTTCTTTTCTTGGGTAATGATCACAGCTAGTGTTAAACCACTCCATGCTGCCTGATCATACACCAGGATTTGGTTATCCACATAAACATGATGCTGTTGTGAGTTCATTTTTCTATTTAGAGAAGCGTGTCAGCTAGAAATACCTCCACCTTATTTCCCAGACGCATGCGTGCTGAGTGAGTTGCCAAAATAGCCCCTTGAGTAAGTGGCAGCTTTAAAAACCACTCAACTGCTGACTTCAAACCAGAAGGTCAGAAAAGGAAAGTGGAAGTTGGATTGTGAACGATCAAGGTGCCCGCAGGAGTTTCATAGTTGTCGGGTTTTTGGAGACTTGAACGACTTGACTGGGGGCTCTCTTTGGATCCCTTGCTTGTTGCCCATCTTTCTCTTCTCCTCTTTGGACTTGAAGATGAATGTGCAGGCTTGCTCTCGGTGTGGGTATGGGGTTTACCCTGCTGAGAAGATCAGCTGTATAGATCAGGTCAGTAGGCATTTCTTGGCCTTTGGGAGTAATAATAACAAAAATGGGAACTTTATCTCCTCCCATCTCCCTTCTCCCACGTGGGGCTTTTACAAACCGTAAGAAAAAGATGTCCTCTCCCACCTTTATTTAGTTCTACACATTTTTATTTCTTCTATGCTGTTTTGAAAAAAAAAGATACATTTATTTAACTGTGTGTTATTATAGCTGTGTGTGCTTTTTAATTTTTTAAATCACCGTTTTATCCCTGAAGCTCAATTTGTTAACCCTAAAATATAGAAGAATCTCGAGTCTAGGGGGAAAAGGGTAACTATTACATCTTTCCTATATGATTTCTAGATATGGCACAAAGCATGTTTTCACTGTGAAGTTTGCAAGATGATGCTGTCTGTTAATAACTTCGTGAGTCACCAGAAAAAGCCGTACTGCCACGCGTAAGTGTCTGATGCTCTTCCCTGCCACCTCTTGAGTTTTGTTTGTTTTTCAACAAGTGCCCAACTGAAGGGTCACATCAGAGACTCCAGGGTTAAATCCAAGAAATGTCTTCCCCAAAGTGTTTACTTATATCTGATCATTGAAGAGAACTAAGGTGGGATTTTGTGCAATGGGCAGAAACTTTCAAATTTCTTCTAAGTAAAAGAACAAATGTTTGCACTATCACCTCATGTCAAATTATTAAATATTGTGCAGAAAACCATAATTGCCAATGATATACCTATAGAGCTTTAAAGTATTTTAAATAATTTCAGAATCATTATCTCTTTTTTTCAGAAAGTTTTCTAATGATCATTTCCAATTAAATTTGGACCTTGATTTATATGTTGAATTTAATTGGTTTGCCTTTTATTTTTTTTCTGTAAGACTCATTGCCTAGAAAACCATGAACTATAAAGTTCATGATTAACTATGAATTATTAAGTTTTATGTTTATTGATTTTTTTACAAATGACTGTACCTTTAAGAATAGTCAGTCATCTTGGATAAAGTATATTTCTAATTTTGATTTATATCTGCTTTTTCTAGCCATAATCCTAAGAACAACACTTTCACCAGTGTCTATCATACTCCATTAAACTTAAATGTGAGGAAGTCTCCAGAGGCCTTTAGTGAGGTAGGTTGCTTAATTTTGCATGTGGGGGTTGTTGGGGGCTGAAGAGAGGTTGGTGAAGGGGTACAAACATACAGTTAGAAGGGATAAGTTCTATTGTTTGATCACAGAGTAGGGTGACTATTGTTAACAACATAGTGTATATTTCAAAATAGCTAGAAGGACTTGTAGTGTTCCCAACACATAGAAATGATAAATGTTCAAGACAATTGGATACCCCAGATACCCTGATTTGATCATTACACATTCTATGCTGCACATTCCCCATAAACATGTACAAATATTATATATCAATTTTTAAAAATAGAAAATCCCTTTGCTTAGGCACCTGTTAGGTTTTTAAGTGTCCCCGTCTGTAGTGAACCTGCCCATTTCCACCACACACACATGCAAAGTGCATTTAAGGAGCAAGTGTTGGCTCAGCACCTGTGGCTCAATCGGCTAAGGCGCCAGCCATGTACACCTAAGGTGGCAGGTTCGAATCCCCAGCCCAGGTCCGCCAAACAACAATGATGGCTGCAACCAAAAAATGGCCAGGCGTTGTGGCGGGCGCCTGTGGTCCCAGCTACTTGGGAGGCGGAGGCAGGAGACTCACTTGAGCCCAGGAGTTGGAGGTTGCTATGAGCTGTGATGCCATGGTACTCTACCCAGGAGGAATAGCTTGAGGCTCTGTCTCAAAAAAAAAAAATAAATAAATAATAAAATAAAATAAAATAAAATATTGTTCAAAAATACTGTTAAGTTGCTTTTGTTATTCTGTGCTATGTGATTTCTTAATCTTTTGATTGTTTTCTGCATTGGTAGACATAAACATAAATAGCCATGCCTGATTTGGAAACTTCTTTGCAAAATCAACACTTAGGAGAGGTCTATGGATGGATGTGAGTTATTTCAGAAGGACAAGATGCTGTGAGTTAGATTTCAGATTTCTTAAAAGCAGTTACCCCTTAGAATTGTTTTTGGCAGTTATTTACTGTAACCAAAAGGAATTCTATCTGGTTTTATCCAAGGACTGAGATGTTAAAGTAATCCTTAATCCACTGATTCACTAGAGTATCTTAAGAAAGGATTAATCCAAACTTTTACTTCAAATGATGGTGAATACCTCTAGAAGATATATTTGGAGGAAATGGGCCACAAGCCAGCAGTCCAAGTATTTCCTGCTTTCTGTCACAGCATTTCAACTTTGTGTTTGCATTTTCCTCTTTCTAAAAATGAGTTTTATTGTCATGACCTACTTGCCATTCTCCCTCTGCCCCCTGCTTCACTTTCATTATCCTGGGAGTGAACAAACTTTGTCCCATCCTTGTGAACACACTGTTTTTGTAATCCCAGCTTAAACATCTTACTGGTACTCTAAAGCAAGCAGTTTTTAGACTTAGCACCTATACCTCAGAGGCTAGGGCACCAGCCACATACACCAGGGCTGGCAGGTTCGAACCCAGCCTGGGCCACCTAAGCAACAATGACAACTACAACAAAAAGATAGCCAGGTGTTATAGCAGGCGCCTGTAGTCCCAGCTACTTGGGAGGCTGAGGCAAGAGAATCACTTAAGCCCAAGAGTTTGAGGTTGCTGTGAGTTGTGACACAACAGCACTCTACCAAGGGTGACATAGTGAGACTCTGCCTCAAGAACAAACAAACAAACAAAAAAGCAAACAGTTTTTATCATGGACCTCTCAGGATGGCTTTCCCTAACTGCTTTGATCATAAAATATCTCCTCCACGATATACATTTATTTTTTTGACATGGGGGCTTGCTCTGTTACCTGTGCTACAGTTCAATGTCATCATCATAGCTCACAGCTACCTCATTCTCCTGGTCTCAAGTGATCCTCTTGCCTCAGCCTCCTCCAGAGTAGTTAGGACTACAGGCACCAGCCACCATGCCTGGCTAGTTTTTCTATTTTTAGTAGGGACAAGGTCTCTTTTACTTTGGCTGGTCTGGAACTCCTGAGTTCAAGGGATCCTCCCCCCTTGGCCTCCCGAGTGCTAGGATTGTAGGCGTGAGCCACTGCACCCAGCCTAACTGAGTGTGCTTTGACAAATGCACAAATTATGATCTAAAATACTACCATAATTACAAAATGTTTCATTATACTCCTTTGAAGTCAGTCTCTTCCCCCACCCCTGGAGTCTGCTGGTCTGCTTTCTGCCCCTCTGGTTTTTCTTTTCTGGAATTTCACATAAATGGAATCATATAAGTACGCAATCTTTTGTAAAGGGTTTGGGAGTAGGATGAGATGAGTGCTTGTAAGTCTGGCTTTTCTCACTTAGCATAATGCCCTTGAGGTTCTTCTGCAGTCTGGCTTGAATCTGTGGTTTGGTCCTTTGATAATACCAGCTCTTTTGAATGGCTACAGTGCTATGTTTTATCCACACACCTACTGATGGACACTGGGTTGTTTCCTGTTACTTGGTCATTGCAAGTAAAGGTCTTTTGAAAATCTGCTGTACCAGTCTTTATGTGAACTTGTAAATTTATTTCTCTTGATAAAATATGAGAGTAGGATCACAGATTTGCATGGTAAGCATTTAACTTTATAAAAGATTCATCAAAATGTTTTTCTAAAATGACTGTACCATTTTGTATTCTGACCCAAAACTTATGAGAGTTATAGTTGGTTTGTATCTTTGCCAGCATTTGGTATTGGGAGTCTTTTTAATTCTAGCATTCAATGGGAATGGAGTGGTTTCTTTGTGACTAATAATCACAGACATCTTTTCACATGCTGATTTGCCATCTACTTCTTAGTGAGATGTGTTTGGTCATGTTTCTGAGCTTCTTTCATCAAGTTTGTTGAGTTGCTTTGAATTACTAGCTAATAGTTTTCCTCATATTTGATAAACAGCCACGATTTTTGAAAATTTATCCCTGAACTTCTGTCCTCCTTTCTGAGACTCTAATTGTATGTGTGATGTATTTTAAGCAGCTCTTTTCATTTTTCAAATCTTCCTCCTCTGACTTTGATGTTGGATACTTTCAGTTGCTTTGTCTATAATTTTACAAGTCTTTTTTCCACAGTATCTTATCTTTTATTTATCCTGTCTGGTGTATTTTTCATGCCAGATTTTATTTTCATCTCTAGAAGTTTAATTTAGGTCTTTTTATGTCTTTCATTTCTTTTCTCATCATGCTCATGGTTTTCTCTAGCCTTCTGGAGCATATGAAGTAAGTGTCTTATCAATAGCTGTTTTAATGTCTTTGCTGATTCTATTAGCTCTATTATTTCTGGATCTCCATTGATTTTCTTTTCTTCCTTCCTGGGGTTGGGACATGCTTTATTGCTTTGTATGCCTGGTAATTGAGGATTAGATGCCAGTGTTGTCAATCTTGCTCCATTGGGTGTTGGATTTTTTGGTATTCCTTTAAATAGTTCATTTAAATGACTAAAATCCATTTGATCCCTCCTGTGGGGGTTAGTTTTGAGCTTGGTTAGGATAGACCTAAGAGCAAATCCATTTTCTCTTACTCCATTGTGGCTGGAAGTGAAAATCAATCTAGAATCTTCTTTAATAACAATCTTCTCAGCCCTTTTCTGTGTAAATGACACAAAGCAACTTTGTGACTTCTTAAAGGCCAAATCATTTGCAACAAAGTAATAAAACCTCATATAAAAGAGACAATATTAGTGGTAGCTAAGAGTCTCTAGAATGATTCATATTTTATATGATAAATCTTTCTGCTGCTGTCCATGTTGGGGTAGTTATTTAACCTTTTGAGGTTTTTTTTTTGTTTTTTTAGACAGAATCTTTTCAGATACCATGGGTAGATTGTGGTGGCGTCATAGTTTACAGCAAACTCTTGGGCTTAAGACATTTTCTTGCCTCAGCCTCCTGAGAAGCTGGGACTATAGGCACCCGCCTGGCTAATTTTTCCTTTTTAGTGGAGATGGGGTGTCAGTGTTACTCAGGCTGGTCTCAAACTCCTGAGCTCAGGTGATCCAACTGCCTTGGCCTCCATAGTGTTGGGATTACAGGAGTGAGCTGCAGAGCCCAGCCACTTTTTTAGGTCTTGATCTCTCATCTGTGAAATAAAGATAATAATATTACCTTCTAGCAGTAGAGTGTATTAAAAGAAGCAAGGAATACAACAATATTAGTGGCATTTATGATATATTAAAACATCATATAGAAACATCAGATTCCTTAAGCATGTTAGATATCATGTTTTATTGTAAGAAAACTTAGAAAACAAACATGTAACCATTACCAAGAATGTTTGGGTACTTAGATTATACACAAAAGATGAAATACTGTATTGCAATACTCACTTTTTTTTTTTTTTGAGACAAAGTCTCACTGTGTCACCCTTGGTAGAGTGCTGTGGTATCACAGCTCACAGCAACCTACAACTCTTGGGCTTAAGCGATTCTCTTGCCTCAGCCTCCCGAGTAGCTGGGACTACTGGCACCTCCTACAATACCTGGCTATTTTTTGTTGCAGTTGTCATTGTTGTTTAGCTGGCCTGTGCAGGGTTTGAACTCACCACCCTTAGTGTATGTGGCTGGTGCTGTAACCACTGTGCTATGGGTGCCAAGCCTGTAATACTCAAATTTTTAATATTTAAATTAAATAGCTTCTTGTAATTTAGTTGCTATTTAATCCTGAATCCTCTTAAGTTAAAAAAAAAAGTTATAATTAACTATTAACATTAATGAATTTAAACCTTTCAGAAAGCATGAATCCAAAAGGAAATGTCCAACAGGTGATGAAGCCAGATATTTTACCCTGTTTCAGTCTCAAGCATTCTAAATATCAATGGGAAAAATATTCTCTAGAGTTTTTCAGTTTTCTTCTTTCAGAGCACACTCTTCTGGCCTGTTACTGAGTATAGTATTCTAACAAGTACACAATTAACTAACAGGCAGACAGCACCATGGCAGTATTTGGGATCCACTGGATGACGGGCACTAATAGTCCTCTATAAAAGGCAAGGTGACTTTCCTGGAACACCAGGCATACGTCTGGATAAAAAAAGACTTGTACTTGGTGTCCTCTTCACAGAGCCATGTCCTTATGACTTTGTGTGGATGAGAAACAAGAGGCACATCCCTCAGCTGCCATGAGTCCAAAAAACTTTGTGGAATTTTTCTTAGTCCCATTTGCAGAAGAAGCTTATGGAGCTTCTTTCAGATACTTCTTTATACTTCCATAAATAGCAAAACAGACTATAGTTTATGAAATTCCAAACCATGAAGCAGTTAATGCTCCACAGAAACCATGAATGTCCTGTCTGGTCATGTAAGGAGTGCACAGGACTGTATCTGTCTGCCTGGAGCCCTCACCTCCCGTCCTAGCTGCAGCAGGGTTTTAACCATACAGGATTCATTATGGAATTTGTGATAAAAGCTGCTGGAGGCAGCTGGAACATATGCACAAACTTGACAATTAGATGCGAAAATGCCATTCAATTGCTCTTTGGCTTTGGAGTAATGTGCAAAGTACACACCCTTGATGGTCAACTCCAGCCAAATCTGGAACTGAGCTTCTAAAATGTGACTCTGGTCCCTCCTTCAAGATTCACTTCAAAATATGAAAGAGGCTAGGTGTCACACATTTTGGTCTCACCATTCTACCTCCAAAATGATCCCCAGATGAACCTGAGGATAATAGAATGTGCAGGGAGCTAATCTCAAGACTGCAACTTCATATCCATGACCTCATATCTGGATAGGGGAAACTAGCACATGCCCACCAGTGAAGAGGTGAAACAGGATCTTCCCCTGCTAAGTGCTGATCACCTCAACTGGTTGCTGCTAGGTGCTCTCGGTGCCTGGTAGCCTGAGGTCATCAGAGCCCTCATCCTGCAGCCTCCAGGTGACAGCAACCGCAGCCTCAGTGAGCGGGCCCCATGCCTGGCTCCGCTTGCTGGGTGACCTCTGCCCTCCCTGGCCTCTGAAGCCATCTAGAGCCAGACACTAGACCTTCCCCCATTTTTGAGGGGTGAGGGGCGACAGGGTATCCTTCTATCGTCTGGGCTGGAGAACACTGGCATCTGCAGAGCTCACAGCAACCTCAAACTCTTGGGCTCAAGGTATCTTCCTGCCTCAGTCTCCCAAGTAGCTGGGACTACAGTGTAGCAGCCCATATAGCCTATGGCTAGGAGTAGTGAGTTATAGGAAATACCTGTAATGGAACACCTTGGTGAAAGGGCATGGAGAGAGATTTAGTTCTAACAAGTATGAGAGAGCTCACAAGATGAGAGCATTGGTGAATTGGCAGTCTCTACACCTGTGGTGTTGAGAAGCATGAGCTCAGCCTTATATTAGGCTGGAGGAGAAGGCAGACAAAAAGCATGTGCCTTCTGTCATGGACACACTTACTCTGACTCTGTCTCCTTTTCCGCCTGCAGAATGCCAGCATGGCATCTCTCTGCCCAAGTTTACCAAGCTCTAGTAAAGACTAAGATCTAGCTATCCTAAGAAGACTGATTTACTCTCTCTAAGACACGCACACTCTCTCTCCAGCTAAAGTAGATAGCCCTCAGGCACCTAAGAGAAATCTGTTCCTGTGCAAGGTAGCTTAGCAGTCCGTGTCTGGAACCTACCTA
>CAUYQV010101947.1:0-12914 GCA_963574575.1 Galagoides demidoff
CTCCTGCCTCCGCCTCCCAAGTAGCTGGGACCACAGGTGCCCGCCACAACGCCCGGCCATTTTTTGGTTGCAGCCATCATTGTTGTTTGGTGGGCCCGGGCTGGGGATTCGAACCTGCCACCTTAGGTGTACGTGGCTGGCACCTTAGCCGATTGAGCCACAGGTGCCGAGCCAGCATTCCAACTTTTATGAATTTGCAATGTAATATATTTCGACTCTTCATGTTCTTTTTGGGAAGAAAAAAAAATATATATATATATATAGAGAGAGAGAGAGAGAGAGTAGATTCATGATGGACTTTTAGCCACAAAGCAGATCACTTGCAGTGCTGGTCAGTGTCCATTTGTTCTGATTGCCACGAAGCCATATTTCAATAATGGAAAGAGTTCTGGGGGAAAGAATGACTGAGAGTCAATGAGTATGGATTGAGTTTAGGACTTGACTCAACAGGGATGATGCAAATGCTCTTCTGCAGAAACGAGGTCCCAAATTCAGTGCAGAATGTGAAATTAAGTAATTTCAAAATTTGTCATCCAGAGCATACAGTATACATAAATAAATCCAGTTTGGCCCCCTTTCCCTCTTGCATTAAAATAGGTCACTAAGCATTTCTTTTCTTTTTTTTTTTATTGAATAGTAACTGTGTACATTAATGCACTTCTGGGGTACAGTGTGGTGTTTTCACACACAATGTGAGACACTTCCATCTGGTTAACATAGTCTTCATGTAACTTTTTTAGTTATTGTGTTAAAACGTTCATATTCTACTCATGGAAAGATTCACTTGTACCCTTGTAAGACGAACCACAGAAGTGAACCCTCCAATCCCTCTCCCTCCACCCACTCCCCCCTCCACTACAGCATTTCTATGGGAAATGTAGGATGAAGTAATAGACTAGGTGCAATCAATTACAGTTTGGGCAGAAAATGCAAACCTTTTGTTTACTTGGTGGATTATTCATTTTCTTCATATGAAAAGTCTCTCACAGTGAGTTGTGTGACCCTGAACAAGTAACCTAACACTGTTAATTTTGTTTTATTTTGTTTTGAATAAACTGGTCATTACCCTTACTTTCAAAAGCAGAAAGTTATCATGTTAAAAAATACAATAATAGCCGGGCATAAATTAAAGCAGTAGAGGTTTTCAGACTGAGGAGAACTATGGGCTTTGATGCTCATCATCTCTGTATGCCATTGTATCAAGCACAGACCCTTATACATGGTAGCTCCTGGGCATGTTTGTTATGTAAGTAATATAACATTAATTTAATTATTTGTGGTTGATGGTGGTTTAAAAATGCCCCACTAATATTATTGGATTTAAGTATATAAATTATTTCTACCACATTCATATTTTTTTGATTTATTAAGTCAAATACACATGGAGCATGAATACATTCATGCATATGTGGGGTACAATCATATTTCCATTTGTTTCTCTTCCCTGCAGAGCTGGTGAACACTATCCACTGGGTGATATGATGCCCATGTACCGCCTCCGCACATGCGTGTTGGGTTGGTTACCAGCTTTCTATGTTGCTGCTCAGAAAGACCTTTTCTTCCCACAGATAGGGCAGACCAAGGACTTTTCTCCTGGCCTATCCTGGATCCTTTTTCCAGGATGCTAGGAATTGTGTTTGAGCATTCACAGTGTTTAAGAGGCTTTTACTCAGGCAGCCAAATCATCACGTAGGAAAACTATAACTAGCGGGATCTTAGTGTTTTCCTCAAAAGCTGACAGGTGAACTGACTTTAAAACTGCAGTTTTCATTACGTTATGTTCCTTTCAGTGAAGCTCAAATTGGAAAAGAATTCCTTCACTTTCCCAGTATCAAGCCTTCTTCGCTGAGGTCATTCACTGAGGTTAAAACCACACTAGAGGAATTCTTTTATTGCAGAACAGACAATTGTTTCTTTAATGAGGCTGAACAAATCGTGAAAATTTAGTAAATTCACATATTACAGTTGTATTCTTACAAAATCAGTGGACCCATGAGATACCGTATAGTCCTCAGTAGATTACATTCTCTGCTCTCAGAACTATTCCTCTTGTCTTTTCGGGTTTGCAGAATCTATAGTAAATGCATCAGTGTTTAGCTGGCACAGTAAGTTTACATAGAGAGGTGTGAGGCACTTCCACAGATGGAGACCAGCAACAGCTCCATGTCACAGAATGACATCCCCTACTCCTATATAGAGGCTCTGGTGTCGCTCAAATAGTGACTCAGAGTGGCCAATCCCTGAGTGTATCTTTAGCATGATATTTATGTCAACGTAGTTTTCCTATATGTAAAGATACACATTTTGATCAGAAATTAGAAAATAAACAATAACATATTTATCCAAAAGAATGGAAAGAAGAGAAAGGTATCAACTGAGGAGAGAAGTAAGAGGTACATCATAACAACATTGATGCTTGACAGATGTATGTTAATTTGAGTAGTTTACCATAACTGCTTCAGGGGTCCTCAAACTTTTTAAACAGGGGGCCAGTTCACTGTCCCTCAGACAGTTGGAGGGCCAGACTTCGGGTGCCGGGATGAATCAGCTGCTAAGCAGGACAGGCAGTGGTGGCAAAAACACCGGACAGGCTGGATAAATGTCCTAGGCGGGCGCATGTGGCCCGTGGGCCGTAGTTTGAGGATGCCTGGTAAGCCATCTAAAATGATTTCTTAAGGAAAAAAGAAAGGAAACAGGGGAAGACTCCTTAGAGAGTGTCAATGTATGGAGAATGAATTGGATCTTAGGACCCAAAATCATAGCATCTAGATGTAATCAAGAAACAAGAAGAATCTCCACTGGATTTGAGGTGAGTTGGGGAATAGATCAGCAGTTGAACCTAGAAGACTTCTTCTTTTGGGATGAAGTGGAATTGAGTAGAAGACAATTGCTGTTCTTTCAAATAAGCCAGACTTCTTTATGAATTATTCTTAGTTCATCCATTTTACCCTCTATGCTTTTCCTCTTGAGATTTTATTGAATGTTGATGTTATTAAGTCTGAGGAAAAGATTACACACATTTTAGGTGGAAGGAGGTTCCTTGACTACATATTAAATCAGGATTTTGCTCTATCTCCCAAATCCAACAGGATGTTTACTTAAATTAAAAATGACTTGTGTCTATCATCCTAATGGAGTTCAGCTCCAAACGTGATTAATGTAAGCTGAAAATGTGGAAACTAAGTCATGATGGTTAAGAAATTTGCTTACACACACACACAGAAATGGTTTGCATTTTCTTTTTAACTGAGCTAATACATTTTGGGAAGTATTATATAAAGATACATGGTTATGATTTCACATGTCACCCATTGACAGTAATCTTTAATCCAGTATTGCATGTCTCCCTAAAATTGATACCACGTTCATGATCCAAGAGGTAGGCTGATGTCTTGGACCTGACACTTTTAATATATTCAGTTTTTCAAAGAGGCAATACAAACTCAAGCTTATCTCTTATTTCTTGGAAACTGTGTCTATTTCTAACTAGCACAAAGTCAGTATAAAATAATACGCTACCTGTCTTCTCCCTACATGATGTCTCCCTTAATTTCTTGTTTTGATTTGCTTCTATGTTGAACAGATTTTGTTTTTAACTCTTTATTTTTATGTTCCTGTAACCCTGTTACTAACTTCACAAGGTCTGAGACCCAAGAAGTTAATGTGTGACATGGAGATTTTGACATATGCTTGTTCTTCACAATTGTACTCACACTGCCAAATGGGATTTGATGTCTAGCCGCCGGCCTACAAAGCAAGCTTGGCAATGGGGACATTGGTAATCAGAAAGACCAATACCAGGCTCAACCTTGATTCTCAGCCTTGAAATTTGTAGCCAATCAGGGAGATAAATGGCATGACCCATTAGGTGTCAGAAACTCAGTGTTTTGTGACAGGATGCATCTTGTATCTAAGTAGAATAACTCCAAATGTTCAGAAAAATTTCTCCACTACTACCACTGTAGCATGAATATTTACAAATAGAAAGGACAGAATTGTCCTTTGGATGCTAAACACTGAAATTTCTCACTTGGCTGGCTGTAATCCAGATCCATCAAATCTTTATAATTTTTTTCTTGAAGGAGAGTGCAAAATGCATCATTATTTGTGACAGGAACAGAAGCAGATTTACAAAGGAGTCAAGGCAGAAGGTTTGAGCCAGGTTTTCCCTAAAAAAGAAAAAAAAAGAAGAGAGAGAAGAGAGATGGATTGTGAACTGTATAAGTACTATGCAATCTCAAAGGCTACATGAAGATTGTAATCAAACATGTAAATACACAATATAATAAGCATATAAAATGACTGAACTAAGGGACGAAGGGTACTGAAAACACATTTTATTGTGAGGATATAGAGAATTTAGTCCACAGGGGCAGTCAGCTTCAAATGCAAACAAATTTATAGTCAATGAGTAGTTTGATTTCAACAAAGAATTTCAAATGTAAGCTTTCTTGATTGAGTCAACAGATTACTAGTTATATCTTCAATTAAAAGGGCTTTTAAAAAAATCAGGAAAATATACGGTAGCACCTCTAACTTGGCCACATTCTTAAATTGTCCTAATTTTCATAAACCAGATTTGCATCATATGTACACAATGGAAGACTAACCTCTATATATCAACCATCTCTTAGTTGTTTCTTGACCATTTGGTTTGGGACACACAATGTTAATTTACCCTCTATAACTTCACCGGTTGTGTCCACTCTTACAAATTTTCAAATGGAATGGATAGAACTTCAGTCTAACATTCAACTTAAAGAAAAATTTGATCATGTCTTTTTACTGGACTTTTATAAGTCCCGTCTTTCCAGAGACATTTCCACCTACATTTTTAAGAAATTATTTTCAAGATTGAAGTACTTTAAGAGTAACATTAGAACCAAAATGTCAGATGAACACCATGAGGACTCACCAAGAATTTAAACACACCAGATAGTGATGCATTAATTTCTCAAATACAATGTGAAATATCCCATTAGTTTTGTGTTGCCTACTGTTACTTTTACCTTTATGTGTACAAGAAAAAATAACAAAAAAATTCATTACTTAGATACGTACATTTTCTATTTTATTGATTGTACAAGTGAGACCCATTTAACAATATCAAAAGACTCTCTGAACAGGCTGCTGAATAATTCAGATTATGATGTGATTGTGATGTGTTCTTGCTTATCTGTGGTGACAGATACCATGACAATTATGCACAGAACTTTTTTTCTCATCATATTTCATTAGTGTGCGTGTATTTAGTGTGTGGTGTAAGACTAGTCTTCTTCTCCCAATGTGGCCCAGAGAAGCCAAAAGGTTGGATACCTCTGTTCTACATTTTCTGGAAAGCAGCAGCCAAAGAAAAACAGCAGAACATTTTGATGTTAACAAGACCACAGTTAGCAACATCCAGAAACATAAACATGAGTACTTGGAGAGATATAGTAAGGAAGGCAGAGACCTACAGAGGAAAAGGAAAAAAACTTTCCTCGATGAAGTCAAGCCATATTAAGCTGGTTCAAACACATGAGGGCAGTTAATGCCAGATCTACAGGCCAATGATCCAAGAAGTTGCTTAAAAATTCACACAAATTTGTGGTGGGAGATTTCCAAGCATCGTATGCATTTCCCTCATGGCTTGTGATATTAGACCCATTTCCCTGTGTTTTAAGCTATGTGTCTACCTTTTTAAAAAAAAAAAAATGATCTGTTCATTTTTACTGACTTTTTGCCCACTTTTGATGGGATTGTTTTCTTATGCTGATTTGTCTGAGTTCTTTGTAGATTCTGCATAGTAGTCCTTTGCCAGATGTATAGTTTGTGAATAATTTCTACCATTTTGTAGGTTGTCTGTTTACTTTGCTGATTATTTCTCTTGCTCTGCAAAAGAGCCTTTTTAGTTTAATTAAGGCTTGTTTATTTTTGTTGTTTCTCTATTTGCTTTTGGAGACTTAGTCATAAATTATTTGCCTACACCAATGTTCAGAAGAGTTTTTCTTGTTTTCTCCTTGAATTTTTATAACTTTAGGTCTTACATTTATGTCTTTAATGTATTTGAGTTAATTTTTTCATATGGTAAAAGATAGAGACCCAGTTTCATTCTTGAACATGTGGCTATCTAATTTTTCTGGTCCCACTTGCTAAGTCATTCTCTCCCTGGTGTATGTTTTTGTCTGTTTCAGTGAAAATTAGTTTGTTGTAGCTATATGGCTTTACTTCCAGGTTTCTTATTCTGTTCCATTGGTTTGTGCATCTACCTGTGTATGGGAGCATGCTGTTTTGATTACTATAGCCTTCTATTATGGTTTGAAGTCAGGTGATATGATGCCTCTATCTTTGTTCTTTTTGTTTAGGACTGCTTTGGCTATTCAGGATTTGTATTAGTTACTTATGAAATGTTCCTAGTGACAAAAAATATGTAGTACTTATGTCAAGGTGACATATCAAATTAAAACATATTAATAATATATTTAAATGAGCTATAATATTTTAAAAGCATACATTATCAGAAAAGATAAAAATTCAGGATCATGGGGCTGGGCATGGTGGCTCACAATCCTAGCTCTCTGGGAGTTTGAGGTGAGTGTATTGCTAGAGCCAAGGAATTCAAGACCAGCCTGAGCAAGAGCAAGGCCCAGGCTCTACTAAAAATAGAAAAACTAGCTGGGCATTGTGCTGGGCCCTGTAGTCCCAGGTACTTGGGAAGCTGAGGCAAGCAGATTGGTTCAGCCCAAGAGTTTGAGGTTAGTGTGAGCTATGATGATGCCATTGCACTATAGCCTGGGCGGAGTGAGACTTTGTCTCAAAAAAAAAAAAAAAAAAAAAAAGAAAGAAAGAAAAAGAAAAGAAAAAAGTCAAGATTAAATGTATGATACCTATGAGCAATGTAATATGTAAAATATTTATAATTTAACAAAAGTAGCAGTATAGGATATAAGCAAAATGATCATAAAGATGTATAAAACATCTAATCATTAAATAAATGGAATATCATATTTATGTCAAACAAAATGACCTTAAAGCAAAGAATTTTCTAAGAGATAAAGACTATGTATATCATAATGATGAAACAATCAGTTCTCTTAGAAATAATAGTAAATGTTTATTATTTGCTATTATGTAATAACAGCGCCTTAAAATACATGAACAAAAATACAACTATAGCTCTAGATTTTAAGAATTCTGAAAATACCTGGAAAGATATATGTGAATATTGAAGGCCTGAATAACACTGTCCTTCTACTTGACATCAAATACCTTTATAGGGCACCACAACTAACAACTAAAGAATAAATACATTGTTTATGTGCTCATAAACTAGTCACCAACATAGATGATATTCTGGACCATAAAGCAAGTCTCAAAAAATATCAAATAATAGAATTATGTGGAATTAATTTAAAAATCTATGGTAACAGTCTTGAAAATCAAATCTAAAAATCTTCAAAGGTAAATAATAGTATTCAGTATAACCCATGAGTACAAGAGGAAATAACAAATAAATTATAAAATACTTTGAATATTAGGTAATGAAAACTGTAAAGGGCAAAATTTCTAGGCTTCCACTTAAAGCATTGCTTAGAGAAAAATTTATTATTTAATATGTTAGAAAAGATAAAAGGTTCAAAATCAATAATTTAAGTCTACTTTAAGAAGCTAGCAAAGAAATAGCAAATGAAATCCACAAGTTGAAAGCAGGAGATAACAAAAACAGAAGAGCAGATATTTAAAACACTAAATCTGGGCAAATAATGAAGAAAATCAATCAAACACAAACCTGATATTTTAAGACCAATAAAATGAATAAATTTCTAATAAGATTGATCAAAAAGAAGAGGAAGATGAAAACTGGATCAGTACAAGATAGTGGGCAACACTAAAGAGCCTGCAAACAGAGAACTAAAAATAGACCTGCCATTTGATCCTATAAATCCTCTACTAGGTATATATCTAGCAGACCAAAAATCACACTATAACAAAGATATTTGTACCAGAATTTTTATTACAGCCCAATTCATAATTGCTAAATCATGGAAGAAGCCCAAGTGCCCATCGACCCACAAATAGATCAATAAATTATAGTATATGTACACCATGGAATATTATGCAGCCTTAAAGAAAGATGGAGACTTTATCTCCTTTATGTTTACATGGACGGAGCTAGAACATATTCTTCTTAGTAAAGTATCTCAAGCATGGAAGAAAAAATATCCAATGTGCTCAGCCCTACTATGAAACTAATTTATAGCTTTCATATGAAAGCTATAACCCAATTATAGCCCAAGAATATGGGGAAAGGGGAGAGGAGGGAAGGGGGGAGGATGGGTGAAGGGAGGGTGACTGGTGGGACCACTCCTATGGCTCATCTTACAAGGGTACATGTGAATCTTTCTAAATGTAGACTAAGAAAATATATTGCCTATATAACATACGATCTTTCAGAAATCTTAGAGCAAGGGTCCTCAAACTTTTTAAACAAGGGGCCAGTTCACTGTCCCTTAGACCATTGGAGGGCTGGACTGCAGGTCCCAGGATGAGTTGACTGCTAAGCAGGACAGGCAGTGGTGGCAAAAATAACCAGCAGGCCGGATAAATGTCCTACTTGGGCCGTATGTGACACACAGGCCGTAGTTTGAGGACACCTATCTTAGAGGAGCTGATGGCATATACGGCCATTTTATAAAATCATCATTACAGAAAAAGGCATTATAAAAAAATGAAATCATTTTCTTCATTAGCCCTTCTGGGTAGAGACACACAAAACAAAATATTAGCAAACATAATAGAGCAAAATGAAAATGTAAGTAATCTGTCACTATCCATTGTTCTCTGCTCTCTACTTATTTACAATTTGGACATGAGAAAGATTATTGTAATTTATTGGATGTATTCAAATTCAAATTCAAATTATTGATAGAAAAAAATGGAACAAATGGCATTAATTAAGACAAACAAGAAATAATGACAAAGAAAGTTATGTTAGCTTTAGATTAATGTTCAAGTTAAGAAGAAGTTAATTTCATGATTTAAATAGGATTGTATTCAATTGAATTCTGTTTGAAAATCAAAAAGTTTTCAGTATAACTGAAAGATAGAGAGAAAAAAAACATAATTGCATAACTTTGAGTGTAGGTATAGATCAATTTGGGCCATGTAAGTTAGCCTGATATTTTCGAAATATACCTACAGGACAACAAGAAACCATTAGAGCATTTGATGTGATCAAGTTTGTATTTTCAGGTTTGTCTTCGATAGTGTGAAGAAGGTATTGAAGGCAGGGAAGACAAGGCTAAAGATGATCATTTCAAAACATTTGGTAAAATGATCTTAGCATGAACTGGGGTGGCTTGGAATATCTTCAGGTGCTTGTTAAATACTTAGAAAAATTTGCCAATTGTTGGATATTTGAGTCAGTGAGAAAGACTATCAAACTCACTCTCTGACCTCTGACTTGCTTAATTGCCTATATTGACAAGGCCTTTTATTTTCTTTTTATTTTGAGACAGAGTCTCACTACATCACAGTTCACAGCAACCTCAAACTCTTGGGCTTACATGATCCTCTTGCCTCAGCCTCCCAAGTAGCTGGGACTACAGCCACCGGCCACAATGCCCAGCTATTTTTTTAGTTGTTGCTGTTTAGCTGGCCAGGGTTTGAACCCACCAGCTTCAGTGTATGTGGCCACACGGAGCCAGGCAAGGCCATTTCTTGAGACAGAAAATAATGGTAGTTGAGGTTTGATGCACATTGATGAAGAACTGAGTTATTGCAAGTGTTAAAGATATATAAATATCTTTATTATATATATATGTATATACAATATACACATGCGCACGCACATGTATAATTCTAGAACTCTGAAGGTAGATCTGGAATAAAGATAATAGATTTGGAAGGTAGAAGTGAAATAAGACCGTGACAGTTGATGTTCTCTCTAGGGAGACATCGTGACTTGATAAGAATGATGCTTTTAAGGCAAAATATCAAGGATCTCTACCATTTAATATTATATAAACCATGTTCCTTCTTTTGAAAGAAATGATTATAAAGAAATGAAAAAGTCTCTAGAGTGGAAAACAAGATTCCAGGATAGTGACCCTATTTTTTTGGTCACTAACTTTTATAGAAATTTGCACTCATTTTTTAACTTCTCTGGTCTTGATTTCATTATTTGTAAAGTAAGAAACTATATCAATGCTTTGGATATTAGTCACTTTTTTAAAAGTGCAGACTTTTGGGGTCAGTCTTTTGTCAACTGCATGATAGTCTTTGTAAAAAAACAAAACAAAACAAAACAAAGCAAAAAGGCCCAGAAATCTATAGTGTGAAGAAGCCTCCTGAGCAGGGAACTGATGCTACAAATAATTTTTATAGATCTTCTGAAGTTTGAAGTTCTATGATTCTATCAGAATATGTAAATTACCACAGATAGTGTAAACAAAGAAGATAGTAAATTCATTCCTAAGAACAGGTTTGAATTGGGGCTAATTTAAACATCCTTTACTCTTTTTTTCTTCCAGTTGAATGCTTCACCTTCAGACTTGACTCTGAACTTGAAACCATATGTCTTAAAGCTGAATGACTTTAGTGTCTTAAATGGTATGCCCCTGTGGGAACTAAACTTGTAATTGGTGACTGACTTAAATCGTTGATTATAGGAATTTCCTCCATAGTTCATTTACTAGTTAAGGTTCATGACTTTTGCTTTTCTTAGAACATTTTCTAAGTAGGGCATATTTATTACTAACTTATTCAAAATAAAATTAAGTTTTAGCTTCTCTCCATGTTTTCAGCCAAACATTCCTTGAGAGTATGCAATGAGTAGAGATTCAGAAGAACAAAACAAACCATCATTATGGCTTTGGAAAGTTAATTAGAGTACAAATTAGCAATGGTTCCTATAATGATGGCCAAATGTCTGATTGTTCCCAGCAGTCAGAGAAGCCCATTGTAATGTGAGTTTTCCAGGTTTCTCAGGGTTAAATTGACAGACCTGGCAAAGTAGTGTTCATGTGCAGGACAAGAGTTGTCTACCAAGGAAGATCAAGGTCAGTGACCTGCCAATTGGAGCATAAGAACATGACAAGGTCATCAGGAAAAAAATTGGATCTGAAATTATTTTGGCATATTGAAATGAAAACTTTTGAGTCATTTCAACGCACTTTGTGTAAAATGTGTAAGTTTAAATTGTTAATGATGGCTGGGAAAATGAAAGGGTTTTCCCAACACTACAGGACTCTCCTACTGTTACAGAACAACAGCTTAAATGACATGTAATGGTGGGTGGTTGATATCTCTTTAAGAAACATTGATTTCATCTTAAATAATTTGTGAAATTCCTTTGCATATTAAAGAAGAAAAAAGTTTTTTAAACTTCCTAAATTGTCTGCTAGTCCAATACAAAAAGCCCATCGTCTGCGTCCAGGTTTAAACTTCTCTGTGAAAATTGGATTAAATCAGTTTGCTGACGTAAACTGATGATAAACAGATTAACAGGAGAAAAAAGACATACATGTTTATTAATGTGAACATGTTTCAGGAGCCACACTGAACATGAGATGCAACAAAGCTCCCGATGGTACCCTCTTTAGAGAGGGAGAAATATAGGGGAATGTAGGCAGTGTGGAGGAGCAAGAAATGATTTTAGAGAGTTGAGTGGTCCCAAAGAACAGACAACAGGTTTTAAATGATTCTTTCTAAAAATCAAATGGGATGCAAAGAACAGATAATAGCTTGTGACAAAGTCTGTCCAGTTGTGATGACACTGCTCAGTGTTTCTTCTTGAGATTTGAGTTTCATCCACTGTGGTTAATAACATTTCAGAGAGGGGATCAAAGGCAATTGTTTTCCTCAGCAGGAACTCCACATGAGGGAACTTCACAAGTTCCACCCTGCTTGGGGGAAGGGGAGGAGAGAAGGGGGGGAAGGTCAGAAAGGCCTTGGTTCTGAGGCTGGGTCAGGCCTTTTCATTTCCTTTAGTTCAAAGTGCTCAGCACTCTGAAGTGATATACTTTAGGGTATTGTTACCTGAGCCCCAACATCTGTCTGGGGCTGTTTACATATTTAAATGCGAGTCACTCTCACATGCAAAGTTTCCTTAAGGTAGGCAAAATCGTGATCTCCAACTGTGTATCTTTGTCTTCACTATCCTCTCACTGTTTACCAAAGCAGAAACTATCCTTCTGGTAAAAAGCTTTAGCTTTTTTTCTTTTAATAGTCCAACAGATTTTTTTTTAATTAATTGGCTCAACAGATACATACTGAAGGCCAAGTACAGAGAGTGCCAAAAAAACCATATTTTTTTTTATTATTAAATGATAGCTGTGTACATTAATGCAATCATGGGGTACGGTGTGGTGTTTTCATATACAATTTGAAATATTTTCATTCAAACTGGTTAACATAGCCTTTGTGTCATTTTCTTAGATATTGTGCTAAGACATTTATATTCTACTCTTAGAAAGATTCACTTGTACCCTTTTAAGATAAACCATACCCCAATCACCCCCCTCCCTCCCTGTCCCCCCTTCGTATGTTCATAGGCTATAATTAGGTTATAGCTTTCATATGAAAGCTATAAATTAGTTTCATAATAGGGCTGAGTACATTGGATACTTTTTCTTCCATTCTGGTGATACTTTGCTAAGAAGAACATTTTCCAGCTCCATTCGGGTAAATATGAAGAAGGTAAAGTCTCCATCTTTCTTTATGGCTGCATAGTATTCTGTGGTGTACATATACCACAGTTTATTGATCCATTTGTGGATCGATGGGTACATGGGCTTCTTCCATGACCTGGCAATTATGAATTGGGCTACAATAAACATTCTGATACAAATATTTTTGTTGTAATGTGGTTTTTGGTCTTCTGGATATATACCTAATAAAGGAATTGCAGGATCAAAGGGTAGATCTATTTTTAG
>CAUYQV010101948.1:0-29113 GCA_963574575.1 Galagoides demidoff
GCCTAAACAAGAGCAAGACCCCATATTTACCAAAAAAAATAAAAATTAGCCGAGTGTGGTGGCACAGGTCTGTAGTCCCAGCTACTTGGGAAGCTGAGGCAGGAAGCTCACTGGAGCCCAGGAGCCTGAAGTTGCAGAGAGTTAAGAAGCACTCTCGCTCAGGAGGCAGAGCTAGGCCCTAAATGAAACGTAAAAGTAAAAATAAAATGAAAGAAAGCAAGAAAGAAAGAATGTGAGAAAGCAAGGAAGGAAATAAAAAAAGAGAAAGAGAAAGAGAAAAGACACTGTAATCGATACTGAACCATCTCACCATGATTCATTTTGCACGAACGCTGGGGTATCTAATGGTTACACTTCCCGAAGAGGAACTGTTGGATCAAAAGGTATATGTGTTTTTGATTACTATTGCCAATTTGCCTTATGTAACTAACTTGTAATTCCACTGGCAGTATAAGTAAAAAAGGTATTTCTACAGAGAGTGTATCAAACATTTAGATTTTTGACAATTCTGATAAAAAAAAAATCTCACTCCAGTTTTTAATCTTTACTTCAATTGTGAGGGTAGTTGAGAATCACTTCCGATGAGTAAAAGCCATTTATTTCTATTTGCTTTTCGGTGAACTAGCTGTGCCCTTTGCCCATTTTTCAATTGAATTGTTAGGGGTCTAGAGTTCTTATTAAAGCCAATAGAGAGAAAAAAAAAAATCCTGTAAACACAGAGGGACAGACATTCTGCCATCAGCGCTGCAGCATCTCCCAGGCCCATGGTAGCGCAGTATCAGAGGGCAGGAAAGTGGCTGGTAGGCCAAAGGAGTTCTCTGGCGCTTAAGTAAAAGAATATCACCATCACTTCTAAAAAGAAGATATAGTTGTTGCTTTCCCTTTGAACCCTGAGAAACCTTGGATCCTCTGCCTCAGACCATGCCCCAGGAGAGAGGCCTATAGCTCCTCCTAGATGGCGGTGGCGAGGACCATGGCATGATGACCAAGTATGGAGTCTGAGTGTCTGAATCCTGGCTTTACCTCTTACTGACTTTGGGACCTTGTGTACATTATTTAACCTTACTGTGCTGTCCTGCCCAGAGGTAGTGAATTGTTACACACAGGTTTGCCAGGTAGCTAGAAGACATGATAAGTGCAGCCCCAGAACGCACTATGACACTTTTTCTGGACATAAAGAGAGGGAATTGATCATTTGAAATGTGGGAAAACATTATTCTTCTAGTGTGACACATCTTGTCACAGCTTGGTCCTATAAACTGGTAAAAGTGCCCCCTAGGAGTTGAAATTGAACATCTAAGATGTTGTTCCATAGAGTTTAAAAAAAATCACCAGGAAAGAAGAAAATGCCCTTTTCCTGTCCATTGCGAGGTCTTCCTTATAATCCAAATCATAGTTGGTGATTTATTTTTGACTAATCCTTATATGGCTCAAACTGTTTTATCCTTTGATATCAAGATGCTGCCTTTACATTCATTGAGAGACTTTTCTGTTTTCCTTCATGAGCTGCCTGTGCCCCTCGGCCAGTCCTAACAGAAGCAACCGACTGCGGTAAAAATCAATGAAAGGGTAGAGGGCTTTTCTGTGCCACAGAAACACCTGATACCTGTAGCAGTTTCAGAATGTTTTACATTTCCATTGTTTTTGCTTTTAAAGGCTTATATTTTTCATAATGTTGCTTTTCCAGCATCATAATAAGAATGACTGAAGTTTTTATTTTCCTTTTTCAGATTGGCCCATCTTGATCTGCGTTTCTTCATCTGGGTACTAGTAGCATGGGGTTGTTCCGTTTGTGGAAATTCATCCACCAATCTATATTATCTTTCAATAAAAAATTGTATATATGTGAAAAATTTTACATATATATTTTCACACACAGAAACAAAATTGTCAGTCTCCACAAAGAAGTAGTTACGACAGCCAGGCTTATGCCAACATTATCATCTGCAGAGACTGTGTGGCCCCTTGTTTCCTCACAGCACTGTGTTTTAGGCTCTATCCCCATTGCTGCCTGATCCTTCAGGTTGTGGCCTCTAATTGCAGAATGTTAGTCGGCAACAAGACCCCGACCTCCTGGCATGACAACACTGCTTCATGCAGAGGCAACCTCTTTAAGACTAGAACTGCTGGGTCACAGGGCAGACTATGCCTAATTTAACTAAGCACTGCCCTTTATTGCTCCCCAAACAGCCTGAATATGCTACAGAATGGCCGCACCACACCATCTAGTTATGACATCACTCCTAATGAGGTAGGTGGTGCTATCCATGGAATATCAAAACAGGTCTGCATAGCCTCAGTGCTGGTGTGCACCCCACCGTGAAGGGCTGTGATAGGAACACACCTCCCACCTCTTCTCCACCTCTGGCATACCCCCTGCCTCTGGGTCTGGCTGATGGCTGCTGTGAGCATTTTTGTAATGTACATGCCTTCGCTAGTGCTCTTTAAAAAGCCTTACCTTGCCTTTTAGGCCCAGATGAAAAGCCACCACTGTGGGGAGGCCTTTTCTGGCTGCCACTCACAGACCCCCCTCCACTTAAAATCAACACCATACTGATATTGTTCACCAGACAATTCGTTATTGTCTCTGCTTTCTTTGCCAGTTAAATTGCATTCTAGGGGGTAAAAACTGAATGCTACAATTTATATTCTGCCATGCCTAACACACTGCTGTAGTGCATGGGAGGCATTTAAAATAAGTAGGACTGTATAGACTTTTAACAATGCAGACATTTCACCTCAAAGACCATCCGGTCCTAACCACTTATTTACAGAATAGGAAAAAAAAATCCAGAAAAGTTAAATAATGATTACTTACTATTACATAATTTAAAGTACTGTTACATTTTGGTACTCATTAACTGCCTGCCCATGGGGTAAAAACTTTTCATGCATTATCTCATTTAATTCTCCAACTAACCTGATAACATTGCTATTCCTTTGTTCTCCATTTTTTTAGATGAGGAAACTAAGACTTCCTCAAAATTATTAAGCAGTTGCCTCAACATCCTGGCTAATAAGTTCTAGAAATAAGACTCATGACCACTTTATGTGGGACCAAATGTAGCTTATAGATGGTTGATAAAAACAAATAAAAACTATAAGCTGTCTCAAAATTTTCTATTATAAATTTATCATCCACCCCCAAGGGCCCTCACAAAAAGTTTACATAGTACATTTTCGGTGACTGAAAGACTCCTAGGATAATTATGGCAACCAGTCCTCCAATCTTTTTCCCATCTTTCTATGTCCTTAAATATAGTAACAAGTATTACACTCTCCAAAAAAGAAATTATTCCTTAACACTTGAAATTCCTGGGACTAGGAAGGTGTTAATTACCATCCAGAAACTCGGTGCATAATAAGACTCAAAAATATAGATATTTTAAGGTCTATCCCTTTAGCGCTTAAAAATCAGCCTTTCTTTTTCCCCCAATACTACAGAGAGAAATACAATTTCATGATTTCCCATTGCTTTTATATCATCTGTGTAACTATGAACTCTGGTCAAGGCAGCTGCTTGTCCCCCCTGAACAGTGGGTTTCTAAGGTCTCAAAGACATTTATTCTTCAGATAGGTAAAAATGAAAAAAAGGATCAATCCTAAAAGCTTTATAGTAGTGAGAAAAGAAGACCATCTGCTCTGAGATAGCTCTGGGCTGATTTTCCCAGCAGGGGAGCCCAGGTTTTATAAACCTTGTTACCATTAGAGAAAGGTAGAAAAATCTCTCAGAATTAGTAGAAAGGATTTTCAAAGCCTTACAGCAGATTGAAACAATGTGCTCAGAATTATATGCACGATTTTGGTAGTTGGATTATCTGTGCATTTGGGTAGTTTATTTTTTTAAAGAAGGATAGAGTATTACAATACTTTCTGGTTTTGAAATTTATTACATGCTATGCTTACCACTATTTATTCTCACATGCTCAACATTTCAATACAATCCTCATAAACCTATTTATTCAGGATCAGCAACGCTTCCAATGTAAAATGACAGCTCATCTAAAATAAATCTTCGTCATCCCTTTGTGCTGAAATGCTAAGAGATCTGAAAACTAATCCTCTGCACACTTTCATGTCCCTTCTGTCCAGCGGATCGTGTCCACGATGCTCCCACATCAAATTGATTTTTATTTAACAGAGGCCTTTACCAGCTTCACAAATAACTGCTCTGTGGTCTTTGAACTATTATTCCTATGGCCCGGTGTGCTTCATCCTTTGTTCGTTGGCTGTATTACAGCGTTCATACTGGGGGACAGACAGGTGAGCATGTTCTCAAAGTGAAAGGCACTTTAGAAATTCTCAGTGGACAAGCTTAGCCAATCAGAGGTACATTAGCTAGCTTTGCTTTCCCCCTAACCCTTTACTCTTATTCAAATAAAAGAGATTTAAAAGCTTGTTTTCTTATACTCAAAGCACAAAAGGCTTTCTAAGACAAAGAAAAAATTCAGGCTGAACAGAAAAAAAAAAAAAAAAGACCAATTCCTTGAGCAGAGAATGAATCCCTTATTTCTGGTCCATATTTTTCTCCATAGCTTTAAAGTAATTTGTTTTAAAAACCAAGTTCCACTGAAGACAGAGATAGAAGACAGCCTAATAATAAGGCGTTACAAGTAATAAGGAACGATGCCATTTGTAGAGGGATTTTAGGATTCAGAAATGTCATTCAAAAATCTCAGAGTAAATAGTAAAGTATCTAGTTATAAATAGCCTTGATGAGGGAAAAAATCCACTACTGAATTAAGAGAACATTTCATATACTCTCGTTTTATAGGTGAGAAAATCTAGAGCAATGGGGGCTCTAAGTGTTAAGTGATCACTCAAGGCCACGGAGCTGGTTCATGAAAAAGCTGAACGTACAACCCAGCCCCGTATATCTTTTGCACCACACCATATGGCTAATGGAAAGCAAAACATTTCCACCTCACCACACTTATTCTAGATTACACAATGCAGACTCACAATAAAATCAATGTTCTCAAAAGATCTGGCAACTGGTTTACCATAAATTGTCCCTGACCCCCAGAATAAAGAAACCCATAATTTGGAGGAATTCTTTACAACAACTCAGGTTGCTGAACTGAAAATGATAGAGTGCGAATTCTAAGCCAAGTGTGCTTATAATGAAAGGTCACTGGCTAAACAGATACACATTTCCATTTGCCATTTGTTGTCCAAGTGATGTATCTGCCCAGCAAACGGTGGTTTCCTCTGTGTCTTCTTAACATTAGAAAAGATTTTTAGGCCCTTCTCAAATTTCTACTACTGCAGTATTTTTGAGAGGAAGGGATGTGACCTTTGAAACCTATTTGGGAACATGGCCGAACAAATTCACACAGCACATTAAGGCACCAGACCCCTTCTCTAGTGCAGTTTAGCAAATGCCTCTTAACGTATGCTCAGGAAAAAGTCAGGAGCCTCACTCAAAACAAAACGAAAAGACTCTCACCACCGAATGAAGAAAGCCAGCTACTTTACAGGGTACTGTGGAGTACATTTCACCGTGAGGCACAGAATTTCTGAAAACGCTAAGAAAGAATGAAATGAATACAGTACAAAGGAAAGAGAGGGGAACAAAGGCCTGTGCTGAGTTGAGTCCTTAGGACATTGCCAACCCAGGGGTGCCACCTGTGTCCCAGAGGCTGTGCTCACCGCACACAACACTGGGGGCCTCCTCAGCTTGTGGGTGGGGTCCACCCAGGGCCTGCTGCACTCTGAGCTATGCTCTACCTGAGAAAAACTCACATTTTACATGATGAAACCATCAGACGTACTTAAAGCTGGTCTACCTTTTTCCTAAAATCCTAACAAAATCTCCTTGAATTCATGGCCAGGCTCCTGAGCTAATGTGAATTGTCTAGGATTCAAGGGGCAGGGGTGCCCTGGGCAACTAATAAATGTGATGAAGGGCTATGACATCTGCAGTCTACTTTCAAATACATCAGCCCAAGCAATGTAATATTTATGAATTAAAACTGTATCCTATACATAGTTAGTGGCCATACTCAGAATATACTCCCACACCCAGGGCAGCTAACTAACATTGTATCAGAAGTATCTATTTCGCAGTAAACACCAGAGATTTAAGGTAAGTGAAATGGCAGAATTCTTCACCTTTCTATGAATAGGGCCTAACAATCCAGGAAGGCCTAAAGCTTGTACCCTTAGTATTAACACCTGAGTTGAACTGCTGAATGGCCTTATGTCCACCAAGGGGTCAGAGGCTCGCCCAGAGGTCACAGATGCTCTCTATATGGTGAGAAAATCCTGCCTCTGGAAAGCTGTCACGCTGACCTTGAAAATTCATACAAATATTTAACTGGAGAGCTTAAAAAGGCCAGAGAGCTCAGTCTTCCTTGAGCTTATAAGACAGGCTTCATAACTGCCTTGCGCTTGCCTGCTAATACATATTTTTTTTTTTTTTGAGACAGAGCCTCAAGCTGTCCCCCTGGGTAGAGTGCTGTAGCATCACAGCTCACAGCAACCTCCAACTCCTGGGCTCAAGCAAGTCTCCTGCCTCAGCCTCCCAAGTAGCTGGGACCACAGGTGCCCGCCACAACACCTGGCTATTTTTTGGTTGCAGCCGTCATTGTTATTTGGCAGGCCAGGGTTGTATTTGAACCCACCACCTTAGGTGTATGTGGCTGGTGCCTCAGCCACTTGAGCCACAGGCGCCAAGCCTGCTAATATATATTTTATTTAAAGACTATATGCTGCAGAAATGGCCCGACTTATCTGAGCTGTGTGGTATTAGCAAATCCTCACCCAAAACATTAGCTGCTTTTGTGTGGCTACTGTTAACTGTCAAAAACAGTTGGGCATCACCAAATCAGCTTAAAACTAATCTCAACATATACGTAACCTGTGTAACTGCTGCACTGTAGCCAACTCACACCACAGGAATTTTACACTTATGTCATTATCAGAAGTTAAAAATAAGCTAATCTACAAGTAATACATCATATTGAAAATAAGGGTAATAGGCCCTCAAAGGTGATTTACTTCATAATCATTTTACTAGAATTTACATCAATTGTATGCATAGGGCAGAAAAACTCTATCATGTAGTCATGCTCTACTGAGCTTTTCTTCCCAGCTCTGCATTCAAGGATGTCACACCAGTACTTGAAATTGGCCACCAGGGAGTGTGTACACCAGGGAAACAGCAAATGTTACAAGTCAGGGGTTTGTTTTCCCGGCTGATTGTTACATATTTACTGGAAGTACACGATCTGGAATTAACAGAGAAGACTTTGCCTCTCCTCAGTATCCGTATTCTAAAGCCCTCAGACACAGTGTTAAGTAAAACCCCACACCTCCTTGTCACAGAGGAGCCATGCCATCATGCAGCCCCGCTGCCCAGGACAACGCGACACTCACTTTTGAAGCAGCTGGGTCCACTAGTCTCTGGCGATGTCGGGCTGAGTTGAAATGGCTCTTCGGAGGCTGCCCTTCCTGACAGTGAATGGAAGATGGGGCGTGAACGAGAGGTGGGAAGGGAGAAGGCGGGACGTGGGATGATGGGGAAATGATCAGAAAAGGGAAAGGGACAGTGTTTAACGGCACTGTACTTTGTTTTTAGCTAAAAAGTCAATTACAAAAACACACAACACGTTCTCCCCCACAAAAGCACAAGCCACGTGCAAGTTATTTTGTTCAGTCTTGTACATGTACATGTAATAAAGTCATGAACACAGTCCAGTATTAAGACATTTTCCATCAAATCTTCACTTTTCTATTATCTAGTAATTGCCTCTAATTATATTTTAAGAATACTGAAGAAAAGTGGAACATTATTTCCCTGAACATGAAGTCAGTCCTCCTAAAATAGCAGAAGGCATTACAGAGCACTCGGGGTTAGATTGCCGCCCACTTGGGTATCAACAAAATGACAGGAAAATCACAATCCTCTTCAAAACCAGGAAGAATCTCCTGACACAGGAGCTCCTCTTTCCATCATCCTGGTAGAATTTATGATGTCTGCAGCCATCAAAAATTCTACCTCTAAATGCATACATTTTATTGGCTCAAATAGAGAATTAACATTAAGTTTATAATTGAAACCTATGTATAAAAAGAGTGATCTCTCAGCCCCGTTTATGCCTTTGTGTGTATACTGAGCAAAGGGAAGTCACAGAAAGGCTGACCGCCTTCCCCATTACTCATCCCATGCCAAACACAAACACACAACCCAAGGTACTATATTTTAAAGGAAAATCTGGAATACAGGCCTAAATGGATAGAGTTTTACTTCTTCATCTTTCAAAGCTGGACAATAAAAAAATGAATTTAATAAGTTAAGTACTACCCACTGCAAGCATCAAGTCCAAGGATAAGGAGATGAAAGCAAAAAAGAGCTGGTCTCACAAAATCCCTGGGTGCAAAGGCCCTGACATAGGGCAGAGACGACAGAGGCAGCGAAATGACCCTCAAAGATGGGCTATATCTCCTCAGCTCTATTAATGCAGGAGGGTGAAAGACCTTCTGCTAGATAAAAATGCAATGTCTGTATTATAACACTTAAGAATTTTTCTTCTAGGAATACCAGCTCTATTATTTTTAAGACATGTATCAACCACGCCCACTCGAATTGCCAACAATCATGGCTTTGGTGTCCACAGCGTAATTCTTACCTTTAAAAAAGAAAATATCGTAAGTAGCAGATTCCAAGTCAGGATTATGATTTTGTAGTAACTGCCCTGCCAACACGCATTCTTTCTCTGCTCTCTTTGGAAAAAATGCAAGGAAATAGTTCTTGAAACCCAGCTGACCCAGAAAATGTGCCAAAGCTTTAATAGCAGAAATGATATCCACTGACTCACTGAATATTGAGCAAAACAAAAATGAAAGCAGAGCACCGCTTCCCAATTCAATGGATTCAAGAGTTTCTATATGAGACACCATTTGGGGGAGGAAATAATGGATTATTTAGTTTGAAAGTTCTCCTTCAAACTTAATGGTTTATCAGAAAGTGATTTCAATGCTTTTTTCCTCTGCAAAAGAAGTTGTCATATGTAAATAAACAATTATCCACATTAAGATATCTGGAGAACTATCGGCCCTTATTAACCTTCCCTGTGGAATGATTACAACTGATTTAAGAGCTGCAATGCACAGTGCCAGGCTCCTACTCATCAGGAAAAATATTAATCTTAGCATTAAATACACAATTACAGTCAATGTGCAAATTAACTAAATCCTGGGCCTGTGGTTTATTGCTCTTCTTCTCACTCCAAGGTGAAAATGTTATCTTTTTTTAATTAGCTAATTGTACCATGAACTCAGCAGGGGGCAGACATTCATATTAAACCTGGGAGCTGAATCTTAAACTCCCAGCAGGGAGAAGTCTGGCTTAAAGTGAGCTTTCAAAAGAGGTGGGGTTTTTGAAACCTGGCCTCTATTTTATATCACTTAATACCAAGTACAATAAATCTGTGACAATGGTCTGCTTGCGATGAACAAACAGGTCTATGAAATAATCAAGGTATTTACACACAGATACAGTAATTTACCTCAATAAAGAAGCTAGCATGAGCCTGGAAGATCAAAGTCATTTAATGAATTGCACATGGAGTGACAATAAGGGAATCGCAAACAGCAAGGTTTTCTCACATAACTCAGATCTTTAATTTTCTATAAAATTGTCACAATGTACTCTATTGTTCAAAAAAAAAAAGTTGTTAGTTAGTTGCTTCTCTGGCCTAGAGTTACTTTGGTGATATTGAGACTTTGTGGAAAGGCGCACATAGCTAGCTCCCGGATGGGAATCTTTGAGAAGAATTTAATCCATTAGAAGCTGAACATGCTTGCTTTTTTTTTTTTTTTTTTTTTTTTACTTCAGGGAGAATCTAACTGAAAAGGTTTCTCTTCTCCCTTTCCCAGTCCTGCTACCTATCAGATGCTCTCACACATCCAGGGAAGGTACAAACTATGAATCTTTGTACTTAGTGAAGTGCAGCTATACCCCTTCAATTATGTAATACTTCCTGCATTCTTAGGAAGCAAACAGGGCTCTGTGGTATCCCAGGAAACCAGTGTTTCCATATGACAAACTTGTTCCCATAGTTTTCCATGTTCAAGAAAACATTAAATCCTATCGCTCAACAAAGGCAAAATCTGCAGCTTCATTTTCGTCCCCAAATTCTAAGCGCCAAGAATCCATTTCTCCTCTGTGACAGCCTTCAGAGTTTGGTATCTGTCATTCCTGACAGAGACATAAGTCTCCTGGTACCCTTTACCTTTTGGCTAACGCCATCAACATCAGCAAAGTAACAAATTGGACCGGGGTGGCCCCACAGGGCTCTAAACTGAATGGCTTATTTACATATGCAAATAGGGGCTCTTTATAGCAAGGCAGTGGGAGTGTGGTAGATTCCTCACCATTAGTTTTGTGGAAACAGAAGCACATTCTATTGCTTAGGTGGATTCAACCAAAATCATTTTGCTGTGATAATCATCATTAATAAAAGTAGCAGCCCTCAGTTATGTAAATAAACTCTTGGAGGGTAACAAAAGAAGAGTTGACATGTGCATAATGTAGAAAGTTAATGAGACATATTTCATCGCTATGCTAAATGCCTTTACCAAGGATTCTCCTACTAAGCCATTTTAGAAATTATAAATATGCCTTAACACTACAGATCATATTTTTTTAAGAAAATTATTGTTCCCCTAACATTACAAATCTGATAGCTTAGTACTTTAGCTTAATTTGCATCGTGTAAACATATTTACAATGCTCTAAGGAAAACAATATATCAGGCATGAAATAATGGGTGCCCAGTGAATTTAGTTGTTGTCATCAGACTATTTATAAAAGCCTAATTCTTTAAATCAGGTATAAGTTACTCTATATCAAAATGAAAGCCACAAGGAAAATTTAAAAATAAGCATATCTATAATTTAGGTATTAGTCTCATGTTTTTGAAAAATCTATCAGCCCAGAAATTCTTAACATTAAAAAAAAAAAAACAAAATCACACAGCAGAGTATATAAAGGTTTTGAGGCATCATAGACTTCTTCCAAAAAATCCGTTCAAAAAATAGTTTTAATTGTGAAAAGAATCACATGCATTTTCAGAGAAGAATAAACTTCTCCACTCAATTCAGAGTTTATATTTTACCTCCCCTACTGAAGTTTCTACCATACACTATTCTTAAATAGAACAAAGCTATTACCAGAAGGAGCTATTAAAGGGGCCCCTGAACATTGGGAAATGTAGGATCATGAAAAGTCAAAAAACACTTGGAAATAAATTCCAAAAACCATGGAAATAAATTCACTGATTGAATTTGAAAAACAGGGAGATTTAATATCAAAATAGGGATCAGAAATCCAAGTGAACATCCAGGAAATGTGCCACTTAGAAGATAAAGCATATTTTCAATTATGATATCCCGGGCTTCTAAAACCTATGGAACTCATCACAAAATAATTTATGAAACCCCCATAATTAATAACCCTGTAAAGAGAAGAGATCACTTTTTCTCATCTCCTCTTGAAGCCAGATTTTTCAAATTAGCTCCAGAGGTGCTTCACCAAGTGGAACGTCCCTGTCTCTAAAGCTCAAACCTTAAGACGATGGTTCTCTAACCTCTTTCCCTTTAAGGTTCATATTCCATGACGCAAAACAATATTCATCACTACTACCAGCAATGAACTCTATTTCCTGACCTAGCTCAGTTCCTTTTAAACAAATGCTGGCCACTGCCTACTAAATTGGGATGTAACCTGCAGTCAAAAATCACACGAAGAAAGTGGCTCTCAAACTGTGATGAGACAGGGATCACCCAGAGCAGTGATTTTCAATCCACATGTCAAGACAGGATCTTACATGTGCCATGAAAAATTTTAAGGATCATTAATTAAAATATTTTTGAAAGACACTGGAAGCACATATTCCTTTCTTTCTTTTTTTTTTTTTTTTGATCAACATAATTTAAGTGTGTCATGGAAGTTTAACTATAAGGTTCAAATGTGCCATGAGAGAAAAAGGTGAAAATCAGTTACCTAGAAAACTCAAAAAAATGCTCTAGGTTGTGCCCCAAACTTCAGTCCTTTAAGTATTAATTTTTCCCCATATCTGTGTAGTAAACATGTACTATTATCTATACCACATGTACTATTTTTCTCTCAACAGTTTTATTTAAAAAGATGATTCTTTAAAAAAATTAAATAATTTTAAGAGCGGTCTACATAACATCTTGAAATCATGACCTTAGAATATGCATTTTGCCTAATGCATTATAACTATATTAAATGCTAAATTACAAACATTTGTGTACTGACACTGTCATTGCATCACCTTAGGAAAACCTGTTCTAAGGCAGGGCTGCCAGTGGACGTCCCCTGTGGAACAGGCTCTGAGGTCTTGGGACAGCCCCTGGCTCTGAGGTCTTAGGACAATGGGGGGTTTGCACTTACACTAAGCTGGCACCTGACAACTCCAACTGCCTACTCTAAGGTGCTAAATAGAGATTGTACACTTCTATCACCCACTTCTTGACATTGCCCCTCTGGCCTCCCCGGTGTTCCTGTCTCCAGGAAAGAGCTCCCTCATCCACCCTGTCACTCTAATGACCCAGCAGTCCACACTGTGGTCTCATTCTGGATCTCAGCGTCTGTCTGTCTCCTGCTCTCTCTCCCTCAGGAGCCCAACTACTGCCTCCACCCCTGTATCTAACCCCTCAGGCAACCCCATTGGTTTAACTTCACAATACATTTCAAATTCAATCCCTTCTGCCTTCTCTTACCAACTTCAACTAAGCTGTATCAGTTTCCCAGGATGCAGTAATGGACCCGTAAGCTCATGGTTTCACCAACAGAAACCGCCCCTCTCCTCATTCTACTGGCAGAGCCCACCACAGTCCAGGGGTGGGCAGGACTGGCTCTTCTGGGAGCTCTGAGGCAAAGACCTGCTCCAGGCCTCTCTCTTCGGCCTCTAGATGGCCGTCTTCTCCCTGTGTCTCTTCACATCCTCTTTATTCTTATCTGTTTGTGCCCAAATTTCCTTTTTTATAAAGATTATCAGCTATACTGGATCAGGGCCAACACTAATGACTCCTTTTTAAGTTGACTACCTCTGTGAAGACTCTATCTCCAGATGAGATCACATTCTGAAGTATTAGGTGCCAGAACTTCCGCATTTGGGTGGGAGGCACAATTCAACCAGTAGCACCATCCAGCAGCTGGCCTCTAGCCATAGCCTCCTATCTCTTCTGCTGTCTCCCAAGAGCTGCCTAATAAAATACACATTAAGTCACTTTTCTCCAAATCCACCAGTGCTCTCTCTCAAACTGCTCCCAGGGCACACCAAAGTCTTGGTACATCTGGGCTCCTGTCTGGATCTACCATCTCCGCCCTCTTCACTCCACTCCCACCATAGGCACTTCCTGCTGTTCCCAAAGATCCCCCAGCACAAACCTTACACCAGCTCTGGGAAACGGTGTCAGGATGTCACAAAGCATGCGCATGCTAGTCATTCCACCCACGAATGCCCGGATGTCCCTGCTGCAAAGAAGGACCCCAATGCTCCCTTTCTACTCTTTTCCCCCACTTCGCAACATTTACTACTACCTGGTATGATGCTGCATACTCAATCAGTATTAAACCATATATACGATGCATGGTTACCCACCACCATCAGCTCAGTCTGGGTTCCTGCAGGAAACAGATGGCCCTCCCAGATAGGGCAGGTGAGAAGGCCTTGAAGAAGGGATCACTTACAAAGGAGGAGAGCTCCTTCACCATGGTTAGGCCCATCCCAGAGGGACCGGGAGGAAGCTGCTTCCAGAACCTGAACAGAGAGCTGGGTGGAGAGGGTCAACTGACGGGTGCCCTTGCTTGCCCAGTAGAGCCTTCAGCCAGCCCAGGCAGGGAGAGGGACAGGGAGAGAGGAAGGAAGGAGAAATATGCAGAAAGATGCAAAGTGATCTGGGGGCAAAGAAAAGCTTTAAGGTGCCTGCACAATCATGGAGCCAACGTCAGCAGCCACCAAAGGGACTGTGTCCCTTCTCCCGTCTGTCCAGTCCCAGTTTCTTAACCAGCATATGTTTCACCTTTGAAATCATTCTATTATGGAAACACTGCGGCCACGCCTGTGTGTTTACAGGAGGGGAGGCGAGCAGTCTAAGCTAAGAAGCTGCACAGTGCTTTTCTCCTCTCTCACTTCCCAGGAATGCTGAAGGGGCAAACTGGATATTATCTGTGAAGCCCACATATCTAATCATGGAGACTTCTGTCAAGGTTTCACATTCCTGTAATTTTTGTACGTCTGCAGTCTCAAACTCCAAAGAAAACCTTGGGATTGGATTCCTGGTGAAATTCTTCCTTTGAATTCATATGTGCATCCCAACCCTCATACACTTCAGTTAGCCCTTTAAAGTTATTCAACCTTAGGAAAGTAGAAACACCGGTCTGCATACAATCCACTGAGATTCCATGGAGGAGGCAGCCCTGGGTTGTCAGAGGGATAGAGAGAAGGGAAAACCTGACTGGCACCATCTTCCCCTAATCACTGACTACTGGTAGCCGCCAGCCCAAGTCACTTGGCCTTCCTGAATTTCACCATCTACCTCTGTATCTAGGCATGAGGATGTGATGGTCTGAAATTCCAAGACCCTGTCTGAAAGTTAGCTGAATATTATAAAGATCAAAAATATCCAGTATACCTTGTTGTATAAATGAGTAAATTCAATTGCTAGACTCATGTCATAGCTCGAATTTCTTGTAGCCTTTATAATATATGTGTTTTGGGAATCACTGTACTGACAAGCAATTTAGAAAATGTTTACATTTACTGCTGTTCATGGAGAAATATTTAGGTGTTAACCTATATTATAACCATCAGTCAATGACCCCTTGTTAGAGCATTTTAGAACATTATATATTGATTCTAATTAATGAATTTTATGTCATAGACCAGTTAACATATTTTACCATAGACAATAAGTTTATGGATGTAATTACTGACTTGAGCTCCAAAACACAGCACAATTATATTGCTACACATATGTCAACCCACTTAAGTCACTTTAATTTAGAAAAAAAATCTAATGATATCACAACATGTCACACTTTTTTTTTTTTTAATGAGGAAATTTACAAGATACCTAAATTAAGAGAACCAATTTTCCACAGGGAAATCTGGGGGGAAAAATGTAAAAGTAAACCAATT
Source organism: Galagoides demidoff (assembly GCA_963574575.1). NCBI lineage: Eukaryota > Metazoa > Chordata > Mammalia > Primates > Galagidae > Galagoides > Galagoides demidoff. Next base: position 15,177 of record CAUYQV010101948.1, read on the forward strand.
TTCTAAAGGCCAAATAAAATTTTCAACATAGCTCTGAGTTGTACCCAAAGCGAATTATTGCCAGCAAGTAATATGGCTCTGATAATTAGACTTGATTGGGGTTTAAATTAAGCAGGGGCTGCATTAGACTCCTCAAAGCTGTTTGATTTGTTTCATCTCTTCTAGCTAGCATGAGGAAAATGGCCAGAGTCCCAAAATGGGAGAAGCAGCCTGGCTTTGCAGACTGGGGTAGAACACTTTACCTGACCTCGCACCTGGCAGTTAGTGATCACACAGATTCACGTGTGAAACGGGTTAAGTCCCACATACAAACCCCAGTCATAATTAAGTGTTAAACACCAATACAACGCTGCTAACCCATAACACAATGGCAACCCTGTCTTCTACCAGAAGTGTAAGCCCTATAAATTCTCGGCTCAGGTGCATGAGTAAAGGTCACCTTGTCACTCTGTCTTATTAATAAGGTCCTGAGGATGAGAAGTCAGAAACTTTGGATACTTCAAACAAGTACAAATAAAATCATCTTTATCTTCAGGTCACATTGACATAATTTCATTTTTCACTCTTTAACTGAAACCTACTTTTATTTGAAGAACGGAAACAATTGCATTTTGTCTCCCCACAGTGGCCCTATCGCCAGGCTCTGCCCTGGGCTGACACAATGGGCGCGGAAGGTAGTCTACTTGGTAGAGAAGGCCCAAAGACCCACTGAGGGCTACATTCTGGTGCTGCGTGCCCAGCAGAGTGGCTGTTTCCCCACCTGTTACAGCTGCCTCCAAAGGGCTCTGGAATAAACCACGCATACACCATGTTAAGCCCAAGCCCAGGATGAGTGAACACATAATAAACGTGGGCTGTAAGTGGTGCAGAGGCAGCACTTAGTAACTGCTAATTTATATAACCTCTAACACCAATCCAATGCACTTCTAGTTATAAATGCCACATAATTGATTTTGTGAAGATTTTAAGCATTTTCTACACTTTTGAACAAATAATAGCACCTAGACTGGGACGTTAGGCCTGTGTGAGTCCCAGGTCTTGTGGGGACCACTGATGTCTTAGATGTTCTGTCTTAACCTAGACTGATCACTTGTAGCAGAAGGATATAACAGACACTTGCAGTTACTTATAAAGCAAATCCTGGGGGAGCCTCTCTGAAAATTACTGAGCAGGGACTCCAGAGTAGGAGTAAGGAGATGGCCTCCCAGCCAGCCATTACCACTGCACTCTGTGGTCCACCAGCCCCAGATCCCAACTCCATCATACAAGTGTCTCTGCCCGCCACAGTGCCTGTCCCATGTTGTCAGAGCACTTCCCCTCAGACTATCCCAGACATCCAGCAGCACGCAGAATAGGAAGGAAGCGCGCCTAACAATCAATGAACAAAGTTGTTTTTTGTTTTAAGTTAGAAGCTGGGAAGTGACGAGAAGGAAATGCTGAACTGTGGGGAACAGAATGGGGGCAGATGACAGAGAGACAGAAGCACAGGAAGCATTTGGAAAGAAAAACAAGAAAGACCGCTGACGAAAAATGCTCCAGCAAAAACGGAAGAGGTGTTCTTTGCCAAGAAAAATGTGCCAATCTTACACAGCTGAATGAAATATTTAAAGAAACATTGTAAGATTTTTGTCTTTATCCTGAAAATTCTTAATCCTGAAGGAATCCTTCATCCTGAAGAACTTTTAAAGGAACAAAGGCTATTCCATGATTTACCACTATGAGCACCACTTCTCTAAATGTGACTCTCTCTCACAGGCAATAAAAAGCCAGGATAGCATTTTTTATTGGCTCCATCAGCTGCAAGGCAATAATTTGTTCCTTGAAGGACCAAATGTTTTTGTGGATTTATTATTTTTTAAATAGTTAGCAGTTACATATAGCAGTTACTCGGTTGTGCATTACATGTATTAACTAACTGCTGTAATCTTTGTAATCCTCATAACAGACTCTGTTATTATGCCCATTTTACAGGTGATAAAATGAAGGTATGAACAGTTTCAAAATGTGGCTGAGATCACAGAGCTGGTAAGAAGTGGAGCTGGGATTTAAATGCAGTCTCATTAATTGCAATCAATAATAAGATACATGGAATCCTTTGTTTAAGGTGGCACTGATTTATCAGTTTGACTTTTTAAGTTCAGTCCAGTGACCTTACATATGCCAAGATGTTTTGAGGACATCCAAATACTTGCTTAAACCAAAATCTACTGCCCTATTAAAAGTCCAATTGTAGAAGAGTCACAAACAAGGCGACCTGCAGTCTCAGGCACATCCTGAGTTCCAGGATGAAGAGCCCTTGGGCAGCACAGCACTCTCTGCTGCCACTGCTGCCGTCACTCACACTCGGGAGGGGATGAGATGCCCACAGACTGCGCAGTATTTCAATCTTTCATTTCATGTGATATTACACTCGGTGATAAGTCTTCACCTGGCTTCCTCAAAATCAGAGACTACATTTAATTCAACCCTCAGGATCACTTTTCAACTATTTTTGAATTTGATGAAAATGGATGGTAAGATGAAGATGCTCCTTGGAAAATGGTTACATAGTCTAAAGATGTCAATAAATTGAAGAACTAGCCAAGAGAAAATTCTCCAATCCGGTCTTGCTGTTGGGGTGATGAGGGCTTATGGGAAGAGCACTAGCTGTAGGGAAATGGGGAGGCAAAAAAGGGAAAGGCTGATGGGGGCTGGACAGAGAACCAAGAGTACAAAGCCAGTGATCGGCGTCTTAAACGTATCACACCACAAAACTGCTACTATTTTAATACTTCAATACAGCATAGTATTAAAAATCCCAAAATACAAAAACAACAACAACAAAAAACAAAAATCCCAGAATGATCATTATCATTTTGGAGAACAGAAAAAAGGTTTCAATGTGTATAAAACAGAGGCACATAGAAGGAAAGATTATAGACTATGAGGAAGAGGCAATATTTAATTCTCGTACTGTGCGGCAACAAAATTAAAAGCGTCATAATATTTCCATGATTTAACAAGGTACTAGAAGTCCTCACCAAAGCAGTAATTAAAACTAAGAAGCAGGGGGCGCTGGTAGCTCAGTGGGTAGGGCACTGGCCACACGTACCCAGGCTGGAGGGTTTGAGCCCAGCCCGGACAAGCTAAAGAACAATGACAACTGCAACAACAACAACAACAAAAATAGCCTGGAGTTGTGGCAGGTGCCTGTAGTCCCACCTACTTGGGAGACTGAGGCAAGAGAATCACTTAAGCCCAAGAGTTTGAGGTTGCTGTGAGCTGTGACGCCACAGCATTCTACTTAGGGTGACAGCTTGGAAAAAAAAAAAGAAGCAAATAATTGGAAAGCTATTCTATTTGCAGCTGATGGAATTTCTCTAGTAAAATATCATGAGATTGTGCAGCTACTATTTTTTGAATTATTAAAACAGCTCAAGAAATCTTAGGTACAAGATCAACATACAAAAACAAACAGTATTTAATATATACCAGCAATAACCAATTAGAAAACGTTAAATGAAAAATTATTTAGTTCATAATAGCAATAAAAAGCTATAGCTTATCTAGAAGTATATCAAAGGATGAACAAGAACTACAAAGTGCCAAAAAAATGTATAAACGTTTAACAAAGGAAAAAGCTAATACTCAAGTCACGTTTGACTTCTGCAATTATAAGAGATGCTCAACATGACCTGTATTCATCTTTTCTTATCACTATATATTGAGTTTTACAATTTTAATACTATTTTCTTTCTTTCTTTTTTTTTTTTAGAGACAGAGTTTCACTTTGTCACCCTCGGTAGAGCACGGTAGCATCACAGCTCACAGCAACCTCCAGCTGTGGGCTTAGGTGATTTTCTTGCCTCAGCCTCCCAGGTAGCTGGGACTATAGGTACCCACCACAACGCCTGGCTATTTTTTGTTGCAGTTTGGCCGGGCCCAGGCTTGAACCTGCCACCCTCAGTATATGTGGCTGACACCCTACCCACTGAGCCATGGGGGCCGCCCTACTTTTTTTCTTTTTAAAAATGTGTATACACTTTTTGGCATCCTCTATATATATTGAAAATTGTAAAATAGTTTAATGGGCACAAGTGAACGTCAAAATTAATGAAAACACATATCACGTGTGTGGCTAAAAACACTCCAAATGTCCCATGTTAATCTGACAAGCCATTGCAATTCCAACCAAAATTCCAAGTAGATTTGTTTTGGTGGAATTAAATAAATAATATGTAAAGTTCACTTAGAAGCCTAACTGGCCAAAAATATCCAAATCAATTCTAAATTTTAAAAAATAAGAGACTGCCCTCTTATTATTGTCCTATAGAAATAATAATTTTGTATGAAACTGCAGTCATAAATTGTCAGGTTTACTCAAGAATAAATAGATTAGGTCAACTAAGGAACCCAAAAAGACCCTGAGACTGAAGAGAATGGAGGATCAAACAGAGATGGCATAATAAACATGAAGAAAGATACATTAATTCAGTAAATGAGGTAGCAAAAATTCACTTTCTGCCTGGAAAAATAAATTCAATCCATACCTCATACCTTCAAAACAAATAAAAGATGAATTTAAAAAACTTTCAGTAGAACACTTTGAAAGTCTAAAGAGGAAAAAAAAGAAGTATGAGATTTTTGTGATCTATTGGAAAATATTTCCTAAGCAAGTACAGAAAACAAAACTCATAAACAAGGACTAACAAATTAAACTACATTGAAATTTAAGCCTCTGTATGACAAATGACCACATAAATTTTAAAGAAAAGAAGAGGCTGAAATAAGATATTTCTAAGATCTAAGAGCACACAAATTAATAGAAAAAGGAAAACAATAAAAATAGGCAAAAGATACAATTCAAATTAGAGAAGATGAACCCCCAAATGACCACTGGACATATAAAAACATACACATCCTCACTAATTCAGAGTTAAACAACAGAATCATTTCTTCAAACCCATCAGAACAGTAGAAATGAAAAAGCCTCAAGATGTGAGTATGAAAGAAAACATAAGAAATCGGCTGGAAAACATAAGTTCACATTGGCTCATGAACTTTGACAAGTTTCTGGGCAATATCTATTAAGATTAAAATCATGTATACCAGAGAACCCAGCAATTCTGCTTCTGGGCATATACCCTATCCTTGGAGTAAACCTTTCATATGGACAGAGAGAAATCTACCCGGATGCTCAATGAAGCAGTGCCTGTAAGGAAAACACCCACAAACATCTACATGTGTATTCATAGGGGGAGGGAGAAATGAAATTATCATATGCTCATAAGATGAAATACTAACCAGCGCTTAAAATGAACTGAATCTACACAAATCAATGTAGATATATCTAGAAAACAATTCTGAGTGAAAAAAAGTTGCAAAATATATATGAGAAAATAAAAACAAAGTAGAAATATGCATATCACATGTATGATGGTATTTGCTTCTGGGAGGGAGAGTGGAGAAGTCAGCAAAGGACTAAGGGATTTTCAGCCATGATGCATTTCTTTTATGTTTTAAGTTATTTCTTGCAATGTCCAATTGCTTTCACTAAACATACCGTCTGGAGAAACATGACAAAATGTAAACATTTCTTAACCTTAGATGTCATATAAAAAGGTATTTCTCATATTACCTATTCTCTATATCATGTAGCATTTCACAAACTTCAAATTTTTTAAAGGACATTTACTACCTGTTCATGTAACTGTGTAATTCTTGTCTAGGTCAATATTTAAAACACGAGGACATTCCAATTTAATAAAAAGCACAATCAAAAGATCTTCCTACAATAATATGGGCATGAGGGCTGTCTTTGGGCAAATGCACCATATTGGACCAAAAATCAGATATAAGTAAAATCAGATTTAACATCAGAAAGGCAATCAGTCAGCTTGTGTCTTCCTGATAAAGGCAACACACAAGAATTTCTAATCTCTTCCTCCAGACAGCATTGACATTGACTGGCACATGTGAGGGCAATTAATGCTTCAGAACTTTTTGTTCAAGTGGAAATTGTAAAATAAAACGGGTTAAAATTTTAAGTAACTAAATTCTAAGTGAACCTAACCACATCTTTGATCTCCCTCATTTTCCCATCCTAGGTCTAAGGTCCTACCTGGGACTGGGCCTTAGTACCTCACTCTGCCAATGCAGCAGATACCTTATCATAAGTGGCCTGTGTCTCATCCCTCAAGGTCCCCTGTCCAATTTTGATTTCAGTGCCAGGTACAGTGGGGACTCAGTATAAGCTCAGATTAACCAGAGGACAAGAACGTCCCATCTCAAGTAGACCATTGTGCATTTTCCTTTTTCTCCCCAGGCATTCTCCAAAACCACATGAGTCTATCAGGCCTAAAGGCAAAGAGGAGGGAATTTCTCTGGACAACCATCAACCAGTTGGACAGGGACAGGAGCTGGTAGTCAACAAATACTCTGGCTGGCCACAGGTGTCCATTAGAGGGCAATTCCAGAGGGCGTCTTTTGGTATGTCTCAAGAGGTCAGTGGACTGGCATTCCCATTGCTCATCACAGCGACCTTCTGCTGGCTTTCCTTTCTTCCTTCCTCATCCTCCATTCCTGCTTCTTGAGAATATCCCCAACCATTTGCTCTAAAATCCTGTCACCAGCTCTGACTTTAGGAGAAACTAAAAAGAACCATCACCACCTGTCCAGCTCTAAATTTATCTTGACTGGCTACAGTGGCTTATGCCTATAGTCCCAGAACTTTAGGAGGCTGAGGTAGGAGAATTGCTTGAGGCCAGGAGTTTGAGACCAGCCTGGACAACATAGAGAGACTGGGTCTCTACAAATTTTTTTTTTTTTTAATTAGCTGGGCATGGTGGCATGAGCCCAAGAGACTGAGGCTGCAGTGAGCTATGAGTGCACCATTGCATTCCAGCCTGAATGACGCAGCAAGACCTTATGTCTTTAAAAAAAAAAAAAGGAAAGAAAAAGTAACTTTTCTTATTCACAGATACTATTATTTTCTAAATATTTAAGTGTCAAATAGCATGTATACCTGGACACAAAAATAAACTGGACAAAATTCCTATCGTCAAGGAACTTACAAGCTAGTGAGACAGAATTCACACACATTTGTAATAAAATGTGATCCAGCTCACATCAAGGTGTGTAAAGGATACAGTGAAAGTGGGGTTGATAGCTTCTGCCTGTGGAGATGGTCCCAGGTCACAATCTGCTCCCTTTTCTAACTGTGGTGGGCAGCATCACAGTTACAATGGTTCACAATTATCCTCGCCTCCTGGTATCCATACCTTCCTGTAATCTCCTTCCTTTGAGTGTGAGACTCAGTGATTGACTTCTAAGGATCAGAATACAAGAAAAGTGATGAGATGTCACTTCCCAGATTAGGTTTAAAAGACTAAAACTTCCTTCCAAGAGAGGGTCACTTGCTTGCTCTCTCTTGCTCTATAACAGAAGTCACGCTAGGAGCTAGCCTATGGAAACATCAACAAACAAGGAGCAGAGTGTAGCCTCCAGAAAACACCCAGAAAGGAACAGACACCCTTAGTCCCACAGCCTACAAGAGACTGAATCCTGCTACCAACCACCTCAATGGACTTGGAAGCAGGTCCTCCCCAAGTCCAACCTTGAAAGAACTGTAGCTTCGGCTAATTCCTTAATTTTAGCCTTGTAAGACACTTTGATCACCCACCGAAGCTGTATCTGGATTCCTGACCCACAAAAACTATGACATGATAAATGTTTGCTGCTTGAAGCAGCTATGTTTTAGGATATTTGTTACAAAGCCATAGAGAAACATTACCTGCACTAACCATGATTAAAAGTTACCAACAAGGGCAGCGCCTGTGGCTCAAAAGAGTAGAGCAATGGCCCCATATGCTGGAGATAGTGGGTTCAAACCCATCCCCAGCCAAAAATACTGCAAAAAATAAAAATAAAAAAGTTACCAATAATATAGATATGGCAGAGCACGTACAATGTCTCAGTCTTGTTCTTTTACATAGGGGATATTAAGTATCCCCTATGTGTGAAGCAGTATACACTCTGCTCCTTGTTTGTTGACGTTTCCATGGCATTATCTCTGCTTTTACAAAAAAAAAAGGAACATTTGCAAAATTTGGGCAAATATATTAATGCAATTTCCCTAACTTATTTTAAACTATGACTTGTTATAACTGTTTAATTTCTGCCGACCCTATAAATAATCCATTAAAAGAGGATTATCTTTGCTATATCAAAGCACTTTATGTTCAATGCAAAATACTTATATTCTATAGGCTCAAAACATAAGCTATAGATTTAGAAAAGAATTCTGATCTTTTTCTCCACACAAATTCTTACAGGAATTAGGCCTTTTCCTTCCATTCATTCAAAAAGCTATTCCCACAGGCAGAAAACCCTAAAAGAGGTAAACTGGAAAACTTTCATCCAGACATTCTGTAATATTTTCCAAGTCAACTACTTCAAAGTCTACATTCTCCTCTTCTGTCATTTTTTTAAATTTTTATTTCAGAATATTATGAGGGTACAAACATTTCAGTCAGATAAAAATTAGCTTTGTACCCCTTAAGTCTAAGTTATAAGTGTGCCCATCCCCCAGACAGTGTGCATGATAGGAGACTCAGTAAACACCGTGCATTACTGAACAAGATTACTTATTTGAGACTTCCATCTTTTGTGATGGAACATGTGCCTTTCATAGTCTACAAACTAGAAAGGATAAATTGATTAAAAAAATAAGGAGCATTCTTTCTCCCTTATTCATAAAATACTTCTTTAATTCTATTTGTTCATTTTTAAAAAATACCATCAGCTTTCCCACAGCATCACAAGCAGCTTTGATACAACTTAAAGAAATGTGACCATTGGGAATAAACAGAAAAAGAAAGATATAAAGGAATGGTTTTTCAGTGAGAAATTTAAACACATACAGACACAGGGAACTATAAGACCCATAGGACTAGACTAGTTAAACTTAGGTAGACCTTTTAGAATGTTAACTAAGTTATCACCTGGATATGCGGGGTTTTTTTGGGGGGGGAGACACAGTCTCACTTTGTCACCTCTGGTAGAATGCTGTGGTATCCTAGCTCACACCAACCTCAAACTCTTGAGCTCAAGTGATTCTCTTGCCTCCTAAGTAGATGGAACCACAGGTGCTTGCCACAATGCTCAGCTATTTTTTAGAGACCAGGTCTCACTCTTGCTCAGGCTGGTTTTGAACCTGTGAGCTCAGGCAATACACCTGTCTTGGCCTCCCAGAGTGCTAGTATAACAGGCGTGGTGAGCCACTGCACCCTGCGATAGGCAGTCTTTTTTTTTTTTTTTTTCTTCTCACAGTTTTTGGTTGGGGCTGGGTTTGAACCCTCCATGTCCAGCATATGGGGCCAGTGCCCTACTTCTTGAGCCACAGGCGCTGTCTTTTTGATCATGCTTCCATTTTCTTCCCTTCAGTACAATCCACTTCAACCAATACGAATTGAGTAAAAGTTTACTTTCATGGTGGCACAAGGTCATGAACCAAGGAATAGAGATAGGAAAATGAAAGGGGCAGGAGGACACACAGGACTTGAGATTTATTAGCTACCCTCCTCTCAGACTCACTGTGGGCTTACCCGGGGGCACCACCCACTAATTACACTGTTAAGAAGACTCTGTCATCAACAGACACTATAATCTTCCTCTTCATCTCATCATAGTTTCTGCATACCCTCTTATTCCCTCACCAGAATGAATATCATTCTGGAATTCTGCTAAGGGAAGGAAGACAGTTCATATTTTATTAAGATCAGGATGTCCTTTCAAGATTACTGACTACTATCTCCACAACTTACACAGACTTGTGGGGCACAATGAAACTTTGTGAATTTGCATGGCAACGATATTTTTCTATACAAAAAGTTTGTCTATATTCCTAATTTTGAAGAGGTAAATGTAGTCCAAATTATGATCTAAATGGATTTTGGCCATGTAAAATGTCCTTCAGCCCAACCTTTCTTTCAAAATCACTTTGGCATAAGAAAGTGCCAGACCACAGTTTGGGGGATAAATACAAATTATAAAGCCAAAGACATTAAAGTTTGTCTCTGTAGAGACAAACTATAGTCTGATGCCCAGGCAATTTGTTGAACATCTATGAGACCCAGTTTTCTTTTCTATACAATGGGGTTAATAATGCCCAGCCAGGTCATTTTGAAGATTACAGCTAATATACATACAGTGTTGTATTTAGTAGACATTCATTGTAATATGGTAGGTTACTATGTGTTTTCAAAATATTTCACTGCATCGAGCCCAATGCTAGAACTGTTAGTGGCAATGACTATTCATTAAAAATACGGGGGCGGGGGGTGGTTATCTAGTATCGGGTAACTTTACTGAGTTGTACAGAAAGGAGATCAAACTAAGAAAACCTCTCAAATTGTCTAGCTCTAAAATAAATAACACAAAGAAATTAGGTACCCTTAGCAAGTCTGAAAATAGTCAAAAGGAAGGGAATAGATAGAAACTGTTCCCAAAAAGAATTACTCCACAATTAGCTACTGCTCATTTTCAGAAAATCTGCACCAAGGAAACGCTGATACAAATAGACTCTCAACAAAGAGAAGTGCAGACGCTGTAATAACCCAGTGATATGTCGTGCTAATAAAAACAATAAGGGCTTCCAATATGTTACACAGGTTTTTAAAGCATTAAGAAAACAGAGACTCTGAAGAGTCATTTCCCAAGGAATAAAAGGGACAGAAAGTTGGAACAGTATCTCACACGAATTAAACTGTCCTTTAAGAGCCATGGCCAGCACAGAGAGAATGCACCCGAGACCAGCTGCAGCGTCCTCAGGGCTTTTGCCATGGGTATTAAATTTTGTGTAACAAAAATTTGTAACCCACGAGTTGGCTCAAATTGCCTGGCAGCCTAATCAATTAGACTGCTACTCCTGCCCACCCTCCTATTAAACGCTAATGAGGGAAATGCTCTATCCAACCCTTTTTGTCTTCTCCAAGCCTTTTTGGTTAGTCTGTGCATAGAAAGATATAAATAGTGAGATAGTTAGATTAGATTTCTTACACACAGAAAAAAGTAGGGCCAAGTTGGAATTCTGTGCTGAAATTTCATTTGTTTTTAGAATGATTTGAAACCACTCTAAATTATAAAAGATTGTGATTACCATCTATGGAGAAATAGTGTACGGGGACCGATGGGCCATACAATAAGTATAAATACTGTCTAAGTAGCCTCTGCTGGCAGGAGAAACCCTCTCTCCATCCCAAGAAAATATATTTATATGCATTTTTCCTTCTTTAAAAAAGGGGGGGGTCTTAAAAATAAAACTTTTGGAGGGCCTAAGTTTGTAAGGAATCATAAACACTAGGTTCAAAGCTTAGTTCTGGTCTAAATATCTTTGGTTGGCACTTAATGTTTTTAAATAAAAATGGAATTTTAAAGCCTTTAGATATAACACATCCTCTCCAGTTTGGTCACAGGCCCCACCATTCTCTACTGTCCCCCAGGTAGACTCTATATATCTTACATGTTTCACTTTGCTACAAAGTATAAAATCAAATAGTTAAGAAATACATATGAATTCAAATTCTAGAAAATGAGAGGTGGCAACAACCTGTAGCAGGCTTTTGCAATTTACCAACTTAAATCGGAAGACTGGCTGAAAAAAATTACTCAACTTTCCGAAATAGGATAAACTCTGCTAGAAATAATTTCTTATTTAGAAAGTAATACGGGTTGAGCCTGCCTTCTCCAAAATGCTTGGAACAAGAAGTGCTTTGAATTTGGAGGGGGTTTTGGAATATGTGCATATACATAACAAGATATCTTGGGGGATGAGACCCTAGTCCAAACACGGAATTCATTATGTTTCCTATATACTGTATACACAGAGCCTGAGGGTAAGGAATCTCACACAATATTTCTAATAGTTTTGTGCATGAAACAAAGTTTGTGTTGACCTATCACAAGAAGTCAGGTATGTCATTTCCCACTCGTGGTATCATGTTGGCACTTCAGATTTGGAACATTTCAGATTTTGGATTTTGAGATTAAGGATACTCAATGTGTAGCTCAGTGTGGCCGCACACAAGAACTCGAGCATCGGAAAAAAGAGTGGACGAAAGAATGAATGAAAATGCTCTGATTCTGATATTCGCTCTTTTGATAACTTCAGTTATTTTATTTCTTTGAAATTCTGCATTCTTGGCTGAAAGGTGAAGTAACTAAGCTAGACTGAATGAAAGATTTCTCCCCTGGATTTAAAACTCAAAGATTCTCTAATTCGAAAGTATCTCAGGTTTCATTGATTGCAACAAATATTTTTTTTCTTTTTTTAAAGAAAAGCTTTAAATCTGAACCCTAGAGAAGTCACACAGGCAACGAAGGCAGATGAGGTAAATTCCTACCTGGAATTCTGCAATGAGTCAGAGGCTGTGTAGGGACAAGAATCCAGAATTTATCATCCTTACTCCGGCTGATGTAACCACTACAAATAATTGCCTCATGCCTGTGAGGTAATGTGCTTCCTGCCAAGGACACTGCTGACATCTGAGCAGACCTAGAGTGAATCTCCTTTATTTCACACACAGCTCTTATCAAATTATATTTCTTCCTAAACTTTCTGATTATGAAAATAATACATAACATAGATTCCTACTAAAATGGCTCAAAAACACCTGTAAGCTCAGCCCTGGAAAATAACAAACATTAATGAAATCGTTTACCACACGTCTGATCTGACCATATACTGGGGAGATTACAGGGCACAAGACAATTTTCTTCTTCTTGTATAAAAAATGCATACAAGTATTTTTTCTTGGAATGGAGAGAGGGTAGAGAGACAGAGAGCACAGGAGGTTGTGTGGAAGCTGACAATAGTTTAGCTAGGTGATAGGGACCTCACCTTACCAAGTGAGGTCCCCATCAAAAAAAAAAAAAAAGTTTAAGTGAACTCCAGAAAGAGGAAGAGGTAGAGTAAATGAAAAATCAGGGGGGAGAGAAAAGGAGGGTGGAGCAGAAAAGCTGATGAGGGGGACAGAGAAGAGGAGGAGAGGAAAGAGAGGGGAAGGACAGGCAGGCCAGGGTCGCTGACACAGGGGAGGGCGAGCCAGCACACAGGGAGAGCCAGCTGCTCCCGAGGGAGGGCGACGGGTTTCCTTAGTGAAGACTTGACAGTGAGGCCTTGTCTGCTGCTTTCTCAGCTTCAAACTAGAGTATGAAGCCGAAGGGAACAAACTGAGCACAACTAGACAGAACCCTCAAAATTTCCATCAACTCTACATTAGCCTCTACTGGACAGCCCAGTTTGGCTGTTGGAATCACAATTCAAAGACACCCAAAAGAACCCAGGGAACCTAGACCTAAGGCACCCCCAGTTATCCATGATTAGGATATTGAGAATGATTACGTCATTAAGTCCAACAGGTTTCCTGTTCTGCAGAGGCTCCACCCCCAACAAAATTCCATTGTATCAACCCATAACAAGAAAAGAGCCAAGAAAGCCGGGTGGGCAGCATACAGGGCACCTGCATAGTCGAGCCAGTTCTCTGACATGCGCACACGGGCGCCCCGGCTGCCTGCACCACGTGCAAAAACGCCACATCTACAGACGCAGCACGCACGCGGTCTGGCAAGAGCGGCTATGGAATGGGAGCTGCTTAACCAGGAGCACAACTTTCTCAAAGTAAAGGCACTGGAGAGAAGAGGAAAACTGGGAAGAAAAGGAGGAAAAGAAACAATTTTTAAAAGCAGCACAAGGCAGGATTTCCTGTTCCATACACACTAATCCTCATACAATTGTATCTAACAGCCAACAGATGAGAACAGTTATTTAGAGCAGAAGTGATAAAAGACAACAATGATAGAAAGCTTGCCACTGACTTGCATCAGCTGTTTATCTCTGTCAGATCACTTCGGTTAAAAATTGTACTTCAAGATAACTGATCATTGGTGAAGTCATGCCT
>CAUYQV010101950.1:0-62675 GCA_963574575.1 Galagoides demidoff
GGCATCACAGCTCATAGCAACCTCCAACTCCTGGGCTCAAGCGAGTCTCCTGCCTCAGCCTCCCAAGTAGCTGGGACCACAGGCGCCCGCCACAACGCCCGGCCATTTTTTGGTTGCAGCCATCATTGTTGTTTGGCAGCCTGGGCTGAGGATTCAAACCTGCCACCTTGGGTGTATGTGGCTGGCGCCTTAGCTGCTTGAGCCACAGGCTCAGAGCCGATGCTTGCTAACTTAACTAGACAATTCTCAATTCTTATCATCATCGATCAATTGACACGGGTGATTGTCCCTCTTCCTCAAAACACTCCCTTCACTTCCCTCCAGTTGGCCATGCTCCCTGGGCTCCCTCCCACCATGGTGGCTACTCCTTTGGAGTTTCATCCGTGATGACTACGCACCAGGGTACATAGAACGTTTTACTTTGGATTTCAGATGTCTGCTCTTCTCTATAATATGTACTCATCTTTGGTGATCACATCCCATCTGGTGGATAAAATACCATTTATATGCAGATGAATCCCCAAGTTTTGTGTTCAACACAAACATCCTAAGTCCAGGCTCTACTTGGATGTCTCATCAGCATCCCCGCTCAGTATGCCCCCAATCCAGCTCTCTCTGCTTCTCTAGAAGCCTTCCCATCTCAGCGAACGGCACCTACTTCCTCTCCATAGTTTAGGCCAAAAGCTTAGAAGTTGTCCTTGACTTCTCCCTTGCTCTTACATTTTCTACCCAGTCTTTTAGTAGATCCAATCAGCAGCACATTCTTTTCAAAATACAGTAGAACTTCTGTAAGTTGACCACCCCAGGGACTGTAACAAACTGGTCAACATATATAGGCAGTCAAGATAAGGAACTAGGCCTACTGTACTGACACATGTGGTATATGTCTGGTCTATGAAAATTAGATCAAATTAAACAGGTGATCACTGTAGGGAGTTGGTCAACTGTGGAGGTTCTACTGTACATCAGAGTCTAATGACTCTTGCCACCTAAGCACTCCAAGCCACAACCATGTCTCACTGGATAATTGGCATACCCTTCTAATTCATCTTCCTGTACCACTAGTGTCTCCCTTCAGTCTGTGCTGAAGACAGACAGTATCTGGGGCAATCCCGTTATGACACCATGTCATGCCTATCACTTTTCTAATTAACATCACAAAGATTTCCCATCTAACACCAAGTAAAAGCCAGAATCATCATACATGACCAGAATCCAAGTCCATACATGGACAGGCCCCCTCAGGTTCTCTTGGACTTCATCTTCAACTGCTCTCCCACTCACTCACTCACTCCAGCACATCCTAGCTTGCTATTACATTCTTCAACACTTCTCTTGTGTTAATTCTCGGTGACTTTAGTGCTAGTTCTCACACATGGCAGGTGGGGGTCCCACCCATAGCCTGTGTCCCTCTTGTTTCCTCTGCCTGGATAGCTGCTCCGTCACTCTTCCACCTCCCACAGACCAGTGAACTCTTTTCTGACCACCTGGTTAGAATCCATAGCCTTGTCGTTCCCACCATTCTCTAACCTGCTTCTAGCTTTATTTTTCTCCGTAGTGATTTATTGGGTTACTGACCCTCTCACCCAACTGGAGTAAAGATCTGTGTGGGTGGTGGTTTGCGTTGTTTGGTTATCTGCTGTATCCTTGGGGCCCAGCAGAGTGCCTGGCACATGCCTAACCCTCAATACAAACTTATTGAGTAAATGAATAAATGAATGACTTCTCTGCATTGAATCAGCAGTTGACTCCCACAGTGTTTCACTCCTGACATACAATGCTTTGCTCTCTGAACTACATATAGGCAGAGGTAGAGCTCCAAGGCCTTGGTCCAAGTTTTATTGAAGGGAAGTTTAAAACTCTCAGAACAAACTGACTCACACACTTTTGTAAATCATTCACCAAAATAAGCTCTGCCAACAATTTCCTCTTCTCGAGCCAGCTTTTATCTGAATGTACAACATTTAATGACATAAATTCTACTAGGTTGAACCCAATGGCGTCTTTTATAAAATACCAGCCAGGAACAGAAAACCCCCCTTACCCTCTCAATCATTTATCAATGTAGGATTTCCCCAGCCTCGCCACTATCTTAGCAACATAAGAATAGACAGTTGTAATTTTCTTTTAACCATGCTAAATTTCTCCCGTGATCATTTAAGTGCCTTTAAGCCCTAAGATATTTGTGTTTATCTTAATAAACAAGAAGGACTTTGGGTCGCCATATTGCAAATTACAGCATATCCTTTATTTCCACTGTGAAGAGTTTTCCTGGGTCATTTACCTGGCTGTTGGTCAGGCAACATAATTTGTAGTTGATTTGCTCAGAAGAGTGGCACCACACTCAAACTCTCCTTTTGTACTAATAGGATTTACAATGGGAAGCCCTTTGAGGATAACACTGTGGGGAATGAGGGAAACAATGGCAATAATTCTTATGCAAAGAGTACAGTGGTCTAAGAAAACTCTTTTTGTAAATCTTTATCTCTTCCATAGTGCCCAGCCTTGAAATCAGTTTCCAGGTCCTGCTGAAGTGATATCCAACCTCCATCGGAAGGATGAGTCTGCCTTTTCACTCTAACTGTATTTATGTTCTATGACAAAAGTCAACCAGTGTTTTTGTTATAAAGTTTGCTCTCAACTCTCCACTCTTTCATGCAATAAATGTTTATTCCGCATGTGTCAGGTGCCAGGCACTGTGCTAGGTCTGAGGGATGCAGAGAACACAGGGACAAAATGAATAAAACTTGGCTTTATCCCTGGGGCTCAGGGCATATTAGGGGAGGAGAGACAGATCCAAACAAGTCATCAGAATGCGTCAGGACATGCTCTAAATGAGACTGCAGAGGAGAGAAGAGAGAAAGGTTCTGTGAAGGTTTCATGGAGAAAGTGACATTTAAGCAGGATCTTGACTGATGCGTGGGAGTCTGCCCGATATAGAAACAGGAGGAAAAGGCTCTAGGGAGAGAATTGTACATGCAAAGGCTGAAGGTGTGAAAGAACACGGCTGGGCGGCAGAACAGGGAGATGCCTGGACGGATCGCACAGTGGATGGCTGCGGTGCTGGCAAAACCCAAGTGCCTGCTGTGCCCTGCTCAGCGGGGGGCGTCGTGCTGTAAACATTAAAGGATTTCAGGCAATGGACAAATGCACCGATCTGTCTGGGGATAATCTCTCTAGTACAGAGCTTCTCAAAATGTGGCTCCAGACCAGAGGCAGCAGCTGCACCTGGGAGCGCAATCGAAATCCGAATGCCTGGCCCCAACCCCGCACTTCAGAATCCACAATTCCAGGCGTGGGGCCTGTGTGTGCTATCACAAAGCACCCAGGTGACTGTGGTGCACACTCAGGTTTGACAAGCACTGCCCGAGTCACAGACTAGGCGAGGAAGTGGGTGAAGGCAGATGGAAGCGCTGTGGATTGTCCCAAGCAGCTCAGCCCTGGAGTGGGGGGGAAACCAGGGCATGAATTGGGCAGGGCAGGATGGGTTCAGGTAACCTTTCTGAGACCTTGTGTTTGGCAAGAGACGAGCAAAGGACATCTGGAGTCCTGGTTCTGAACTCTTATTGATTACCAAAATTAATTCAGTGGCTTTAAAGAATATAACTTCTGGGCCCCACTCTCAATTTAACAAACAGAATCAACATGTCTGTTTTGGGCTCCTCTTCCTCTGCTGCTCCTACACCTTCTGTGGCTCTTGTGGGGTTATTCATAGAGTCTTCCCTCTTGTTAAAGTTGCTCACCTCTTGTCTGCCAACTCCCACGGCCTTCTTTCTGGAGAGGTGTAGCCTTATAGCTTTAAAGCGGGGACAGGCTGTCACCACACGGGGGGCCTGTGGCTCTTCATTCTGGCCACTCATCAGATCCTTTGGAGAGTTTTTTTTTTTTAAATATTGATGTTCAGGCTGAATTACAATTCTTGGGAATGAGGTATTACTAGAATGCTCCCTTGGGGATTCTAATGTGTAGCCAGCACTGAAGACGGGACCCGGTTTAAATCCCTTCGTGTCTGTGAGAAGGACTCAGAAAAGAGATCCCAGGATCAAGGGGCAAAGCGTGTCATGTAAACTTGGGCCCCGTAAGATCACAGTCAACTGTTATTGAAATGGTTAAGAGGTGGAGAGGGATGAGTACCAAGAAAAAGTCATTAAATTCAGTGACAGGGGTGGTACTGTTGGTCTGCCAGGCACAAATGGCAGAACAAAGCCAGCTCATAGATTCTCTCCCTGTTAGCTAACACAATGAGCACAATACTGTAAACAAACGCAAATGCCAAAAGGAAACAATAAAAATTTACCAGTTGCAATTAAACAAGAAAAAAGAGACAACTTCATGGTGTACACTTTGAAAAAGAGGCCCCAAGGGAAGAAAAAAAAAAGATTCTGGAGTGGTGCAACATGGTCTGGCTTCTGCCTGCTTTCTCCTCCCCAGAAATGTCACTGAGCAAAGCAGCACATTAACAAAATCTTGAGCCTTCTCACTAATAATGCCTTCTGATTTGCAGAGAAGTAGAGCCAGGGCCTGGATTGGCATCCTTGGGGAAAATTGTAGAAAAGTCTTCTAGATTAGAAGCCCTTCTCACCTCAGGGGCCCTTGGAAGATGCTAAAAAGACCACCAGCATTTCCAACCCTGCTGAGCCGGGGTCATGGTCCTAATCTCATGGAAACTGCATGTACCCCTGGCTGGATGGAGTGGGCCCATCACATGTGACACTATCTCAGGGAACTTTCAGAAGTCAGCCTGGCTCTGCCTCCCCCTATTCACGTGCATATCATTGGGAACTAACAGCAAGACCTAGTCTTAAAACTGGAAAGGCACATTTGACTAGCTGGTCCCAAAATAAAATGCAGAACATGTCAAGTAGAATGCATTACCCTACGTGAGAGCAATTAGACATCGGGGCAGAACCACCCATTTAGGAGTAATTTCTGTCCTCTCTCCAGGGATTCTCTGGCTAAAACAAAGCTAAGCTGAAAGAAAATTAAAGGTGAAAAGGAGAGGACATGAAGAAAGCGGCCAAGGAACCATGCCTGGAAGAAAACATGACCAAGACATAGATTTCCTAGGAGTGCATCATGGAGGAGAAAAGCTTCACTTGTAAAAATAATTTGTTTTTCATTCCAGAAGATTCTAATACTCTTAGAGAAAATAGTTTTAGAAGAGTTGGTGAGGCAGAAACCAGATCACAACGAGTAAAAGTAGGGCTTTATTAGGGTAATGAGAGCTAAGGAAAAATGGTAGTTAGAGGGTTTATCTGAGAAAAGAGGGATTGTTATTATTTTTGTTATTTTTTATTATGAGATGGAATCATTCAGCAAGTTTATAGGCCCAAGAAAACAAGTAATGAAAAATAGTCTTACTTCTATTATTCTTTAAAAAGAAGGAATTTCAGTCACATGTTACCACCTGGATAAAGCTTGAGGACATTGGCTGAGTGACATCCACACATCCGAGGTGTCCACAGTAGTCGGACAGCCATCGAAACAGACAGCAAAATGCTGTTTCCCAGGAGGTGATGGGAAATGAGGAGTTGTTCGGTGGGTACAAAGTTTCAGTTTTGCAAGACAGAAAAAGTCCTAGAGATCTGCATGAATATACTTAACACTATTGTACAATCACGGTCAAGTGCAACATCAGAAGCAAAGTATAAGACAACATGAAAAACCTTTAAACAAATACAGCCATTATGTCCTCTGGGTGGAATATTATGCAGCAATTATGAAAACTGATAGAAACAAAGATTGTGTTACCCACAGCAAAATGTATGCCCTAATGCTAAATAAATTAAGACATGATGCTATTTGTAAATGATGGTATCCAGGGTGCCCATAAAGTTCATGTGCAATTTAAAATAATTTTAAATTGCACATGAACTTTATGGCCACCGTACTGGGTTTATTAAAAGACCACCTGGGATGTATTCAATTCCAGAAAATTCTTCACCTGGAAGGATTAAATGTTTAAGATAGTAAATTTTATATTGCATGTGTGTGTGTGTTTAACCACAGTTTAAATAAATAAATAAATAAGGGAGAGTCTTAAGGTCTGAGTGGTAACCTTTCATCCCTTCACTCTGAGGGCTGCTTCTCATTGTGTAGAACAATTTCCACCCTCTCTGATGGAAAGGAACCCCTTTGGAGCCAGGCTGACTTTTACTGTACTCTTCAGGCCACAACATAGAAAATAACTTGGACTAAATCATTTTTTAAATAATAGTTTAATAATTTTAAATAATAAGTTAGTAATAGACAACAAGTTCCCTACCACAACTTAATGCATGTACTTATCTCCATCAGTATTAATTAACTGGCTGTGGACTGCGGTGGCCTAGCTTAGGGATCCTCAGCCACAGAATGAACCACAGCCTCGGTATTGAACAAAAGCTTTGCTTTCTCAGACATAACCTATCCTAAAGTGCCAGTATCAGGACAAGTTCTGGAATACTCACACATGAATTTTCAAGATAATTCCTATTCACTTGGTAGCTATTCTCCTTGTGTACATCCTGTTTGGTCATTTAGCGTTACTCAAGCTGGAGATTCTTCTCTGTCTGTAATGAGCTTTACCCTCAAACTGCTTTCTGAGGTGGTTGGCGAAGCTCTTTTAAGAACACCCGGCAATCTTAAGTTGAAGGGCTGGGACCCTAGGAATAGATCACCTGAAGATGAATTGAATGGCTTCCTCACTTCTCCCCTGTGCAATAGACAGAGAGAACTGTCATTGGATTAAATGGCTCTTCCTCTCCTTGATACCTGGCTCTTATAAAGAAGTACAAGATGGTAGTTAAAAAATTAAAAAGCATCCATACCCATAGCAACCTCTGATTGAAAAGGACCAGCAGCTATCTCCAAGGATAGACAGATTAGATGAAAGAGCTAAAGCTATTGTAGGACAACCAGCAGAGGATGCAACGTGTGTGTGTCAGAGCAGCAATTCTTCCAGGAGAAGGGTAGATATACCATATATATTATAGACATCATACCATTATATATATAACCATTATATATATATTTTTATATATTATAATATATATAACACCATCATATATATAGAACCATTATATATATTTTACCATAAAATGGTATGGTATATATATAGGATATGGTATATCCTATATATATAGCTATATTATATTTATGTAATAATAGTTTACAAACAGCACTATGTCTTTTTTTTTTGCAGTTTTTTTTGGGGGGCCGGGGCTGGGTTTGAACCTGCCACCTCCAGCATATGGGGCTGGCGCCCTACTCCTTTGAGCCACAGGTGTTGCCCAATAGCACTATGTCTTAATCTGCTTAGCACTAGAGCATAAACATTTCTGTGGGTAACCCAATCTTCATTTCTATCAGCTTTCATAATCACTTCATAATATTCCACCCAGTAGATATAACTTGTATTTTTTAACTTTTCTCACATTGTTGAATACTTTGCTTCTGATATTGCACAATGAGAGATAACTATGATGAATATCTTTGTCTGTGTAGATTTTCCTACATTGTGAATTGTTTCCTTATAACAGACTCTCAGAAAGGGATTTACAGAGTGGAAGAATAAGAACACTCTGTCGTCTTTGATCCAAGTTGCCCAGTGGATTCAGGCAATTGAAGGTCAGTTTCACTCTATCACTATTAACCCTTGATTGTATTAAAATTATTTTTATTACAGTTAAGCAGGAGGAAATGTTAATTTTCACTGATATAATTATTACTAAAATCAAACATTTTAGTAAATATTAGTAAATGATCTTAGTCATCAAACTGGGTGGGAACCGGACATCAGTGTTTTTGAAAGCTCATTGGAAGACTCCAGTGTGCAGCCACGTGGAGGCCCCTGCTTTAAACCCATAGTCCCAAGGCGCACAGTGCTAGGTGCTCGGGGCCCACAGCCTCGCAATGGTGAGAATGAAAGGTTTGGCTAGAAAGGGACCCTCTGAGATTTTTAAAAAGGAGTCCTTTTAAGTGTACATTCGTGTTACTTTTATTAACTGTAACTTGATCAACCAGGGCAATCAACTTAATGGAATTTTTCTATACTCCGTTTTTGTTTTTGTTTTTGTTTTTGTTTTTTGAGACGGAGCCTCAAGCTATCCCCCTGGGTAGAGTGCCATGGCATCACAGCTCATAGCAACCTCCAACTCCTGGGCTCAAGCAAGTCTCCTGCCTCCGCCTCCCAAGTAGCTGGGACCACAGGCGTGCGCCACAACGCCCAGCCATTTTTTGGTTGCAGCCATCATTGTTGTTTTGGCGGGCCCGGGCTGGGGATTCGAACCCACCACCTTAGGTGTACGTGGCTGGCGCCTTAGCCAATTGAGCCACAGGTGCCGAGCCTGTACTCCGTTTTTGTCATTAGGAGGTAACTTGTGTAAAAACAGAGACTTGTTAAAAAACCCACAGGTAACAAAGACTAGAGTATGTGAAGATCGACCACTAACTTGCAGGGTTGATTCTCCACATAGGGAGCTGATTGTTTTTTAAAGGATGACCTTAAAACACTTTCTTCAGATTCTGACTTGCCTAAGAAATGATTACTTATGTTCACTCCGCTATATTTACTAAGGAAAAAAATGCATATGCAAATTAGAAAAACCATTTAGAAACTAGACATAAAAAAGTTTCCACTTCTCTTAACAAGAAGTTGAGCTCATGCGCTGTCTATTCTCGAGGCTGCTGCGGCAGTATTTACCTATTCACTAGGTGGTGCTCTGGACAAATTCATAAATTTTTGCTTTTGTCACAGTAAATGGCATTACACTATCTCTTTAGACACACTCCAGTCCCATTCTGTGACAGACGTGACTATTCATTCAAGATCTCAGTCAAAAGCAGCCAGAAATGGTTTTCTCACCTCTCGCTAATGAGAAATAAAGGTAGTCCTTCTCCAACAGAATGGATAGCTATAGATCCAAATATTTGTATCTGAAATTTTTTAGAAAACCACCTTTTTATTTTGTGGAACCCTACGGCATTTTCCTCCAATTGTCAAGACAATTATAGGCTTTAAAATGCCTTCACAGGCTTTGTCTCACAGACATTCAGTCCTTGCATTTTCTGTTAAAGCCAATAATGAAATATAGCTCCAATTGTCTATATATAAACACCCAGACGCACATTAGGCTTCAAAGAATTGGATTTATTTTTATGGGTTAAAGCATCTGAATGTTATCTGAGACAGGATTAAATGGAAAGTGCTCCTGACTCTTCTCAACAGAAATAGGATCATCACTGGCCCTGGACCTGGTGGCTGAGTTCTCAGCTAGAATAATATACAGTATTCAGCAAAAGACAGGTTGAGCTCAGAGGAGTCACCCAGGGTGGAGTTGCTGCCCATTGCGGGTTGTGCAAATTCTCGGGAAGCTAGATCAGAATTTCCACGGGCAGCTGGTCACAGCCATGCCTTCAACATCCCTGGAAAGGGCAGGATTCATGACCATCCAGGAGGTGTAAATGCCAAACTGTGCTCCGTGTTCATCCTCACCTAACTGTGGGCCCTGACTCAAGGATTTTTCTTTCTGAAAATACATTGATATAGACAGACTATTAGAATAGTTTTGAGTTTAGAATAATTTTGAGTTCTTCCATTGTAAAAAACAGGCTCAATACCCAAGAGCCGAGGAGGGCAAAGACACATTTGTTTCCATCTAGCAGTAGGGAAAACGTCACCTCCAAAAAACTGGATATTAATGAGCAGGAAACATCACAGTAACACTTCATCCTTTCACTGGCACGGCCTGGAGTTTGGCTCCTCTGGTCTTGCCTCTGCAAACAGAATGCACTCGACCTTTAGAGTGGTTTCTTGGGTGAGGCGATTGGTGCCAGAGTGTTTACGTGGCACTATTTCTGATTGCAGTCCGTTCTCTTTTCCGTCACCCACTAGGGGCCAAGCCAGCCCTGGCCAGGGCTAGTCAGCTCCCTAACTCCAAAGAGCTGTGCCCT
Organism: Galagoides demidoff; assembly: GCA_963574575.1. Taxonomy (NCBI): domain Eukaryota; kingdom Metazoa; phylum Chordata; class Mammalia; order Primates; family Galagidae; genus Galagoides; species Galagoides demidoff. The sequence goes on from CAUYQV010101950.1 coordinate 9,934, forward strand.
CCACCTGTGCTGGTGTTTTTATGCACACACGCTTTCCTCTCACTAGGGTAGTTTCTTCAAAGAGAACTGCGGTGCTTAGAACACACACACAAATATGGAAGATGAGAGAAGGGAGAAGACAAACTTCTCACCTTCAATCTGGGCACAGAAGACAGGTGGACCCTCCCTGTGTGATGAGTGCGCTCCCCGCAGGAGGCCAGCCAACCGAAAAGGAGCCCCCATTCCTATAGAGCAACGGAAAGAAGGGAAGCTGTGGGGTAAAGGGCTTTAACTTTCCTGCTGGTGTGTGGCTGTGGCTCTTCCTTATCCTATGGGGATTGAAAGGGGCAAAGAGAGTGTGGCTGGGCCCCAAGGAATCCTGTGCCAAGCGCTTGATGTAGATAATCTCCTTTAATACTCCCAACAACTCTTATGTGATGCTACGTAGTGCCATCTCAATTTTACAAGTGAGAAAGTTAAAACTCTCAAACACCCAGAGTTGTGTTCAGCATCACACAGTAAGTGGCCAAGACGACATGTGAATCTAGGCCTGTCTGCCTCCCAGTCTCACGTGCTGCCTTAGGTTTATCTGCTCTGTCTTCCTGCCTTGTCTTCATCTTTTAAAATGGGGCAAATAAATATTCTTGAATGAAGTTTTGGTGACCCCAGGGAACGGGGAAGGAGAAGGCAAGGGAAGGATGTTGCTCTGTTAGAGGATGATTAACAGCTCAACAAAGCCGAGCCTGATGGTACAAATGTTGGTCACTTTTCTGTTGCCACTAACATTTGTTTTCTCAAAGGCAGATGACACATACTACCAAGCTCACTCTTATTTTTAAAATATGAGAACATAGTTCAGGGCTACTTTTACCGACTCCTGCCCTCTCTAAAACCTTAGCTGTAGTTCCTCAACAAATAAAAAGTGTAACAGAACAGAGCTTTTCATGCTTGATAATTACAGCATTTATTAAATGTACGTAGATTGCCCACAGCACTATACATCCTTTACACAATAGCACTGAACAAAATATATAACCCGTTTTAATAGACGTGCAACAGAAGACTTTCTTGCTGAGGTCGGTATTTCTATTCATTCCAGGAGGGCTTCAAAGGAAGCAAACGCCACGTTCAAAGCGTTGATTTTCTCTGAAAGAGACATGTACACAGTAAAATCACCTAAATTTGCATTACACAAAAGAGAAGACAATCGTCACATTCAAAGATCTCAATATAATTTGATGAACTGTTCGAAGGAAGGAAACAACTTCTCAGGATGTGTGAGGACTTCAGATCCACAAGTGAGTTGTTGGTTGAGTTGAGGCAGTCACATCATGTCCTGGCATTTTATTTTACCTTAGGACCTCAGGACTAGAGCGAGAGTGAGCCAATCCAGTTCTGGGTATGGAAAGATGTAAAATCGGGGCCAGTCTTTAGTGATCCTGGGAGAGAAACGCAGAAACAGAGGTTCGCCTTCTGACAGTCAGATCTCTGACCACAGTTTTCCTTGAGTTGAGCTGCGTTCCTGCCTCGCTTGCTGTTTGGTTGTCCGTTCAGCCCTTCTTTTGATTATGAAAAAAACTCTAGTATCCTATTAAATCCCTTCATGTGCTTAAGCTAATTTGAGTTGATCTTTTATCACATTCAGAAAAAGAAAAAAACAACTCATGATTAATGCACCGTCAGACTGAAAATATATGAACTATTTGTCTCAAGGAATCTCAGGGCTATGTCAGAATTTTTAGTTCTTGATATAAGGAGGCCAACTTCTTTGATAGAGCTGCCAAATGATCCCTACCTTAAAAGGGCTCTGCCAGATCTGAGGGAGATGAAAGCAGGCAGAGGAGAGCCCTGTTGTGCATCAGACATTTACATAAAAGGGAAGCACCCGCACATCTGCATAGGAGCAGGCTGCCTGGCTGGGGGGAAATGCTAATAAGAACCCCATTCTCTGCTCCTCCGGCTCGCTGGGCTGCCTGTAAAGAGGCTGCCTTGATGTGCCTGTGTGATTCAAGCCTTTGAATGTAGGGATGGAATCTTCAAAACAGGACTCAGTAGAGAGGTTGTATGTCACCCAATTACACACAAGTCACATCAGTGATTAACTATAACTCCTAGACAAGTTGAGAATGTCATTCATTTGAGTGAACACCACTAGTAATTTCCTTCCTGGGCAGAAACTTCAAACACGAGGCTACCACATTGAAAACGCCCTACAGCATAATCTCGATGAAGCCTTCCCAGGCTCCTCAGAATCAGGTCCCTCGGATCCCTGGAGCCCAGGAGTTCAAGGTTCTGGGAAGCTGAGACAGCAGCACTGCACTCCAGCCTAGGCAAGAAATCAAGATCCTGTTTCTAAAAAAAAAAAACTAAACAACAACAATAATAATAAATGAATGAGGTCCTTTCTTAGGCAGAGGTGAAGGGGCAAGGGAGGAGCAAAAAGGGATGAGTATTCCCCAGTTACAGAACGTCTGAGAATGGGCCAGAGCTCTCTCTGGGCCAACACCTGTAGCTGTCATCCCTGACTCCTTGGGCCTGAACTTTTAGAAGAAGCCACATCCCCCCTGGCAAGACAGGAGGAGAAAGGACCCATTCCAGAGAAAGCAATGAACTTTGCAGATTGTTCATCTCCTGCTCAGCACTGCTCTTGCCGTGCTTATGGAGTAGGGTGAGTGATGTCCAAGCTCAAGTCCAACCAGAACCTCAGAAGTAGCCTTGTTTGGAAATAGGGTCTTTGCAGATGTCAATGTCAAGAATCGCGACATTAAATCATCCTAGTTTTAGGGTGGGCCTTAAATCTATTAACAGGGGTGTCCTTATAACACAGAGAGACACGCAGGGAAGAAGGTCACGAGAAGAGGGCGGTAGAGATTAGAGTGATGCTGTCACAGGGTGTGGAATGCTAGGAGCCATCAGGAGCTAGGAAGAGCCAGGAAGGGGTCTTCCCTCAGCATTCAGAGGGAGCCCGGGCCTGCCAACATCTTACTTTCGGACTTCTGGTTTTAAGAACAGTGTGAGAATAAACACCTGTTGTTTTAAACCCCCATGTTTGTGGTCATGTGTTATAGCAGCCTGTTTTGAATGAAACACTTCCAGTTTCTCTGTCAACTGAGCTGGTAGCTACTGTTCTCAGCTGCCACAAGAAAGCCAGACCAAGGAGTCTGCTTGTACCAGGCCTTCAGGGAGGCCTTGCTGTCAGGGGTCCCTTGGTGGGCACAGCTTCAATGATACAACCACAGGGTGAACACTTAAGAGTGGTTAGTACTTACGGACACTAGGGTGGTCTCTCTTCCTCTGGACCCTTTGGCCCTTCCCACCCTATGTGTTTGGGTTGCCCAGGTGAGGAGGGTCCCAGGGACACCCTTGGTGCTGGGTGCTCTGCACGTCAGTGCTGTGCATCCTAGGAAAGCTGTGTGAGAACTTCAGCAGGTTCACTGTGGGGATCCTACAGGAGAAACTCCCCCCACCAACGGAACTGTTGTTCATAGCATTCAGTACTGTTATCGTTGGAACATAGCCTTGGCCTTTGGCCTGTCTTCCTACGGACTCATTCATCACCTAGACTGCAGCTGGTCTGGGACAGGAGGGAAGGAAGAGGCAGAGCAAAAGAAAACCCCGTCCTGTCACAGGTAGATGTGATCGCCCACCCTGTGTCACACAGGAGGCGTCTGAAGTTGGGTGAGGTTAGCCAAGGGACCAGCTTCAAACCCAAATCCGTTTTTACCTATTGTGACTCTCCAGAGAGCTTGGCTCTAGGCCTCTGCTTCCTTAGCTATCTCCTAGTGACCAGGGAAGTGTCACAGCCTCAGCGGTGCCTTTGTTAGGACCCCTCAAAGAATCAGAGTTAGTTTTGGAAGTGGGGTGAGCTCCAAGGAGCTGGGAAGTCAACAGGGCTGCTGCCTCCCACCAGAGCTTTGTGCTCCCACCCACATCGCTCAGTCTTGATCATTCATAACTCAGACTGCAGAGTTTTGTGGCCTACATTTCCCAGTTCACACTGGCCTAGAGGGAAAAAGAGGCCACGTTAAGAGGAATAAAGAATGTTCTTCCATCTCTGCAGCCCCTTCCCTCCTGGGCCTCCTCCTCCCTCCTCCCACCTCCAGCCTCCTCTTCAGGGTGTTTCCCCAGTGCTTACACACACCACCTCTCTACTGGCCCTGCTGGCAAGAAAGAGGAAGCAACTGAGCTTCTTACTGCTGCCGCTGTACCTGCTGAGGCTGGCATTGGTCCTGCTCGGGGGTCCCTCCCCCTGGTCAGTACCCCCTAAGCTGTCGCACTGTGGGCACCTCTGATGTGGGAGAATCTCCTTCCACGCATTACATAGAGACCTTCAGATATACCAGGCATTTGGGATCGATACCTGAAGATGTTTATTTCTTGAGCACATGGATATCGCCATATGTCTATGTCCCTTCTTCCCCTATGTTTCTTTCTGATGGATGAAAAAGGAATCCGTGGCTGGAACTGGACCAACCACCTTAGATGATAAGGTGACCTTGGGAAAGAAGGCCATGGGCTGCTGATTAACGAGCTAGAATGACCATTTGTGACCGCATCAACTGGCCTGCTTGCCTCCAGACGCCTACATGAGTCAGAAACAAACTTCTATCTCCTTTGACCTACTGCTTTTGGGGTTCCTGTACCTCATAATTGAGTGTAATCCTACTAATGTCCTCTAGCTTTATCTATATTTAATTTCTCAGTTAAGTGTGCATAGTTGCAAGAAAGAAATACCAGGCTAGTGGGCATTTAAGTGATAAGACATTTCATTGCCCCCCTTGATAAGAAGTCTTGCGGTAGAGAGTGTCAGAATTGGTTCCATGGTACAACAACCAAAGCAGGTGCAAGATACAAGGCCCCCATCTCTGTAGTTCTCCCGAACTACCTCTTCTGATCACAGTCTGGCTGCAGCACACTCTAATATAACAGCACCTGGAGCAGGAAGGAACTCTCTATAGTATCTGTAAGAAAATCTTCCTTAGACGCCCTCACATAGGTTTGCCTCACACCTCACTGCCCACCCCTACTGTGGTCACTGCCAGTAGGGTGCAGGATTGCCAAAACTGGTCTTGCCTATGGAAATGCATTCTCTCAGCTGGGAAGAACAACTGTCACTTAAATAAAACCATTTTTCTCAGCAAACTAGAAGGGAGAATGGCTGGGGATGCAGGGAAGGGCGGGCAACCAGCCATGTTTGCCCCACTGATCTAAAAGCTCTCCCCGCAGGGATGAAGGTATTTTGGTCCTTGATTTGATTTCATTCTACAGTTGGGTTGGCATTGTTCTGAAACTCCAAAACTAATTTCATGCCCTCAGGGATTGCAGCTTTTCTACATAGAACAGACTGATTATTTAGGGCTAAAGGAGAACTAAGTGGAAACACTAGTTAGCCAACCTAACAATTAGAAAAGATTATGATTTTATCTTTCATGCTCTCAGCTCACATCAGCCTCAGAGGGAAGAAAGAGGTACTTATTTTAAGAAGCACCAACCTAAGTGGCTTCTAAGCCGTTCTCTGCCTCCCTGGACTATTGGTTCTATTCCTGAATCCTGTGTCTATTGCTCCATGGAGCTCCTTCCTCCTTCCTCTTTCTCTCCCTCTCCTCCAGTCTGGCCCCCGCACTTTCTTTTCTGTTATTGTTCTTTTTCTCCTTATTTCTTTAGTGTCTCTTGCCCCTTCCCTCTCCCCACTGCCTCTCCACTGCTCCTAATACTTGAAGTACCCTTGGTAGAATCTGTTATTTCATTAGATTTGCTCCCATGTTTACTATCCTTACCTTTAAAAGTAGGTGAGTCAAATGTTTTGTGCGTTGCCCTCACGGGCAAAGCTTTTACAAAATTAAATGAAACTAAATAAATGACACACACACAAATGACCTTCCCCCTCTCTGTCACGTGACTGATTAATTACTTCCAGTGTTTTGTCATGTGATGGGAAGGACTAGCAAAAAGCAATATCCTTTCAGGCTCTCTTCTTTGATTTGATCTAATTAATTCAGCCAAGCTCTGGCAGGCAGTGCAAAGCCATATGGGCTGTCATGAAGCCCAGCAAATATTCATGTAGCTGGAACCTCTCAGGTACTTGGCTATCAACGCAAAGATCTGGCTTGGACCCAGCACTGAGTAGGAGAAACTGGCATGGGGGTGGGGGTTGGGTGCCATGGGCTGAATTGCATTCCTCCAAAATCCATACATTGAAGTCTTAACCCTCAAAGTGACTATATTTAGAAATGAGGCTTTAAGGGAGTAATTTAGGTTAAAGGAAGTCATAAAGATGAGGTTGTAATTCAGTAAGACTACCAGGACCAGTCCATGGCCTGTTAGGAACCTAGGAACTAAGCCATGAAAGGTGTAAAGGTGGCGCTTGGTGACGAGGCCACCTGCTGATAAGGCCACCCAGTGATGAGGCCGCAGAGGAGATGTTCAAGTCAGGTTTATATATTGATTTATTTATTGAGACAGAGTCTCACTTTGTCACCTTCAATAAAGTGCTATGGTATCCTAACTCACAGTTACTTCAAACTCTTGAGCTCAAGTGATCCTCTTGCGTCAGCCTCCCATGTAGCTGGGACTATAGGCACCTGCCACAAAACCTGGCTATTTTTGGAGATGGAGTCTTACCGTTGCTCAGACTGGTCACCAACTCCTAAGCTTAGGTGATCCATCCACAGGCCAAGTTTATTGGAAGGGGAGGGTGACCCACCTGGGCAGTGCAAAGATGGTATCTGCTTTGGGGGGAGGGATGAGACTGTTGGGCGGGGCTTGGGGTGGGAGGAAGCATTGAAAAGTCCCAAAGTCCCAGATTGATGGGGTGGAGGAGAGTGGAGGCCTTGAGACTGCAGGGATGGATTAGGAGGTGGAGGTGCAGTAGGAACTTGAGAAATCCCTGGAGGAGGGAAGATGGAGAAGAACACCAAAGAAGATGGAGGGAAAGGTGTTGGAGCAATGATCTGTATAGGGAGGGATAATAATAGAGGCAGAGAAAGGCCTGAAGACAGAGGATTTGGGTCCATCTGCCTTTTTTTTTTTGGAGTAAAGTATTTAAGTTTTTTAAGATATTGCGAAAGTAAAGGTCCCATTTTCTAATTTGTATTGTGGTTGAAGGAGACACCTCTGGGGTGTCTCTGTTGAGGGGTATGAAAGGGCCAGCTTCCATGCTCAGATGTCCTACCTGGCCTTCTCTTTATGAGAATCTGATGATCTGAGGTGGAGTCGAGGTGGTGATGCTAGCTGGGGAGCAGCTGCAAATACAGATTATCATTAGGAGAGAGGTTTGACTGCACAGAGACCACAATAAATCAATTGCTTGCAGACTCATATCAAAGTCCTATCAGTGAGTGGAAGTGATGATTAAGCTGCATCTGATGGCAGGTTTTATAGCAGCAACACACTTTGATGTCAGCATACCCATCACCCTCAGATGGGTCCATCTAGTTGCAGGAGAATAAGCTAAGGGCTTCCACTGATTCTGCCTTATGGAAAGTTGTATAATTATTCTGGTATATGTTATAATGTAATCATAATTGCAATAAAGTACACTAAATGCAATGTACTTGAATCATCTAGAAACTATTCACCCACCCCCAGCTTGGTCTGTGGAAAAGTTGTCTTCCATGAAACCAGTCCCCTGGTGCAAAAAAAGGTTGGGGACAACTGGTTTAAGCCACCCAGTCTGTAGAAACTGGTATGGCAGCCCAAACAGGCTGATACAGCTGGCGTAGTGTCAGAGCCACATGATCAGAGACAAGACTAAAACAGCTGAAACAGTTTCCACCCAGCCTGCTCTCAGCTCCTATTGAAGTTCCACCTGCTAAGGGACTCAGTTTGTTCATCCATGAATCGATAAACTCTGGCTTCTAGGGGGTAGAGATGGTGAAAGAAGGAAACTTAGCTGAAATGAATGACATCTCTTTCACATCTGTGGTGATTTCTCTGCTAGAGTGGGAAGTCATAGGTCAAGGGGCCCCAGACTCCATGTCTGACAAGGGCCTGATTCCTGATTCATAAATGGCCTTCACCTCAGTTTGTCCTCACATGGCAGAGGGCAAGGGAGCTTTCTGGATCCTCTTTTATAAGGACACTAATCCCATTCATGAGGGCCCCACCCTCACGACCAAATCACCTACCAAAGGCCATTATATTAGGGAATTAGGATTTCAACATATGAATTTTATGGAGATGGCAGGGATACAAACATTCAGTCTATAGCATTCTCAACTACCATTTAGTTACCCAGTGGTATAGGTCATATGGACACATCAGGATAAATGCTTGATTATTTCCCTTTGTTTACTGGTTTTTACATTAATGAGTTAGTTGGTTTACAGCATTCTTCACAGGTAACCAACTGTCAATAATTGGAGTCACTTCTTTTTTCCTTTGTATTACGATGAATTTGTGGATTATAACATATTTTATATGTTTCAATCCAACTTTTTTTTTTTGCAGTTTTTGGCTGGGGCTGGGTTTGAACCCACCACCTCCAGTATATGGGGCCAGTGCCCTACTCTTTTGAGCTACAGGTGCTGCCCTCAATCCAACTTATTAAGGATAAGTTGTTATCCTTAATAATGTTAAAATTGTTCAAACTTTAGCCAGAGCAGCCTTTTCAGGTTGACTCATGAGTCCTTTTGACATGGCTTAGTACTCTTTAATCTCTTCCTTTCATCTTTGCTCTCTGATTCAGAAAGTTATTTCAGGCTCTTCCTATACATTTCCCAACCCAGGCCTGGAATCAGTCATTTCTTCAAGTAACTATTTCTTTTTAGTGGGAAATGGTATTACATAATCACAGTCTGGCTGCTGGGGATATACATTGCTAGAGCTTAATCATTATCGTCTCAGTATTTCCACAGACAGAACTAAAAAACTGAGTTTTTTGAAAGATAAAGGTAGAGCATGGTGGCTCAAATCTAATATCCTCACACTAGGAGGCTGAGGTAGGAGGATCACTTGAGCTCAGGGGTTCGAGACCAATCTGAGCAAGAGCAAGACTCCATCTCTAAAAATCGCTGGGCATAGTGGCAGGAGGACCACTTGAACCCTGGAGTTGGAGGTTGCTGTGAGCTAGACTGATGCTATAGCACTCTAGCCTGAGCAAAAAGAGTGAAACTGTCTCAAAAAAAAAAAAAAAAAAGTGAATAGTTTACAAGAGGAGAAAATTGGTAAACCAAAGTCCTCAGTAAGATAGAGGATAGGATCTAGTGCAAGTGGAGGAATTAAATAGCAAGCAGCGTGGATAAATTTATTGTGCTTTTTATTTATTTCTTTATTTTTGAGACAGAATCTCACTCTGTCATCCTGGGTAGAGTGTCATGGCATCATCTTACTTCACAGCAATTTCAAACTCTTGGGCTCAAGCCATCTTCTCACCTCAGCCTCCCAAGTTTTTCTATTTTTATTTATTTATTTTTTTGAATTTATTTTTGTTTTTATTTATTTATTTATTGAGACAGGGTCTTGCTTTTCTGCCCTCGGTAGAGTGCTGTGATATCATAGCTCACAGCAACCTTAAACTCTTGGGCTCAAGAAATTCTCTTGCCTCAGCCTCCCAAGTAGCTGGGACCACAGACGCCCACCACAATGCTCAGGCTAAAATGTATTATGTTAACAGGCAGGGAGGATATGGTGGCAGAAGAGGGTTCTCATATGGGAGCAGGTTGTGCTGTAGAGGTCTAGAAGTTTGGATTGTTTCAAGTTTCTTAGCAAAGTAAGAAATAAGGGCATCAACTTCAGATCTAGACTTGCAGGGGTATCCAGTCTTTTTTCTTTTCTGCTGCACTTTGGAAGAATAAGAGGTGTCTTAGGCCACACAGTAAATACACGAACAGTAATAAAAGCTGATTAGCACACATATGTTTCATGATATCCTACACCACAGATAAGCAACACAGTCCTCAAATAATCTGCAAGCAGTCACAGATTGCACACCCCTCATAAAGTTTCAAAAACTTTAAAACAAATTAGTTTATATTATCCTCTTTTTTACTCATAAAATAACTATGCCCTGTGGAAACTCATTTTCATTTCTGTTATTGGTGATTTTTACTTTATTTTTCCGTTCTTTTTCCTTCATGTGTTGCACTTTATTTCTTGTCTTTTTAGGGAGCTTATTTTGCTGTTCTCTAATTTCTAATTTTTATCCTCTCTTTTTGTCTAATTTTAATTTTTTTAATTTTAAAATTAATCCTAGCAATGATGCTCTTGGGCATTCATCCCAAACAAATTCAGACTGTGTTCAGGTAAAAACCTGTACGTGGATGTTTATAGCAATTTTCTTTGTAATACAGGGAGTTCCCGGGTTACAAACAAGATAGGTTCAGTAGGTTCAATCGTAAGTTGAATTTGTTTGTAATTAACCTGTAATAGCCTCCATTCATAAATGCTAGTCACATATCATTTGGATGTTTGCAACTCAGGGACTTGCTTTGTTTGTAGCTGTGAATTGTATCTAATACATTTTTAAGATTTAAAATTGTCTTTGTGAATTGTGTTAGCTGTGTTCCACTAGCAGCTAAATATGTGTTAGTTTTCCATTCAAAATATTATCTAATTTCTAATATGGTTTCTTCTTTGACCCATGTGTTGTGTTGAGGTATATTTTTTAATTTTTAAAAATATGGGCTTTCCTATTTATGTTTGTTATTGATTTTTATCTTACTTGCATTGCTATTGAACCAAACTCTGTAAAATCTCATTCTTCAAAATATGTTAGGGCTACCATATCATCTTGTGCTTTGTTCTTTGCCATAAAAGTTCTGTGTGTGTGCTAGGAAAAAATGTTACTGGGTGCAGTTTTTATCTATGTTATTTGCTTATTAATTTTTTTTTGTTTTTGGAGACAGAGTCTCACTTGTCACCCTTGGTAGAGACAGTGCCGTGGCGTCATAGCTCACAGCAACCTCAAACTCTCGGGCTCAAGCCATTCTCTTGCCTCAACCTCCCAAGTAGCTGAGACTACAGGTGCCCACCACAATGCCCAGCTATTTTTAGAGATAGGGTCTCACTCTTGCTCAGGCTGGTCTCGAGTCTATGAGCTCAGGGCAATCCACCCGCCTCGGCCTCCCAGAGTGCTAGGATTACAGGCATGAGCCATTGCACCCGGCCTAATTGCTTATTAATCATGTTATTAAAACCTTCTATAGTCTGTTGAATTCTAATATGCTGTTCCTCAGAGTTCTATGTTAAAACCTTCTGCAATGGCTATTGATCTGTTTTGTCTCCTTACATTTCAAACTGGCGATCTATGCTTTCTATATTTTGAGATTAGATGATTAAATTGTACCTTCTAAAATTATTGCCTTTTAATTTGAACATTTGGTTCATTTATATTTGATGTAATTAGTTGTATATTTTGATTTATATCAACCATATATTATAATTTTATGCTTTATATTTGCTCAATCAATTCTATATTTCTTTTTTTTTTTTTAATCCTGACAGACCTACTTAACAAAAGCTAAAGTTAATCCTTCTGAGCACAAAAAAAGAAAAAGGAAAACCTCAGGAAACTTAGACCACCTTTAGCTCCATTTATCCTGTTTCCAACTTAGATGTCATTGTGAGCACATATGAAATCTGTTTTATTTTTCAACCCCTTAAGATATTGCTTTCTTGTTTTATGTGTTATTTGTTTCATCTTACATCTCAAATTTTCCATCTGATATTACTTTGCATCTATAGGAAGTCCACCCTGTATAATTTCCTTTAGTGGGCAATGGCTTGTGGAAAATTTGGCCAGTTTTACTTATCTAAAAATATATTTCTGGCTGGGTACAGCAGCTCATGCCTGTAATCCTAGCACTCTGGGAGGCTGAGGCAGGTGGATTTCTTGAGCTCAGGGGTTTGAGACCAGCCTGAGCAAGAGTGAGACTCCATCTCTACTAGAAATAGAAAAAAGCTAGCCAGGCATTGTGGCAGATGCCTGTAGTCCCAGCTGCTTGGGAGGCTGAAGCAAGAGGATCTCTCAAGCTGAAGAGTTTGAAATTGCTGTGGACTATGATGCCATGACACTCTACCCAGGGAGACAGAGTGAGACTCTATCTAAAAAAAATATATATATATATATTTTTTTCATGTTTTCCTCATTCTTCACCGATATTTTCATCAGGTATAGAATTCTAGGCTGATGGGGGTTTTCTTGTTTGCTTTAATGCATTGAAGATATCATTTTACTAACCTCTGGCATCTGGCTTCTCCTCTACTATTGAAAAGCCTACTGTCAGTAATGCTGGTCCTTAAGGTGGATGGATGGAACATTAATAGCTCCATGGAATACACACAGCTCCTGGTATTTCCCCTACATGCAGAGAGACTATCTCAGGCATCAGGGTTGAGCCCATCTTCTGGTCAAGTCACTTAAATAGTCAAATAAGTGAACCCAAGTAAAACCAGCAAAAGAATCTTTTAGCCAATCTATAGAATTATAGAAAACAATAACAGTGAATTATTGTCGTGTTAAGCCACTAAATTTTTGGGTGACTAGTTAAATACCCCCAACTTAGTGGCTTATCATATGCGGCAGGAAGGCAACTGATACTTTTGGCATGCTGTGTCATCATCTTAGTAACAGATCACTGAAACAGAAACCGGTACCTAGAAATAGAGTGTTGTCTTAATAAAAACCTCAATGTAAAAACAAACAAAAAACCCAAACTCCATCTAAATGTATCGCATTGGCTTTGGAGGGGGTAGAGGTTGAAAACCGGAAGCCTGGAGGTATGTCAAACAAACCATTCGTGGAACCTAGAAAAGCAGAGAGGACTTTTTTACTTGGGCTGTTAAATAAGTAGACATTGTTTTGTGTAGTGAAACAATTGCGTATTAGTACAACTGCTCTGCTATAACAAAATACTCTAACCATGTGTCTTATGAAAAGGATAAAAATTTTTTCTTACAGTTCTGGAGGCTGGGGAGTCCAAGATCCAAGTGCCAGCAGATTCAGGGTCTGGGGAGGGCCTGCTTTCTGGTTCATAGGTGTCCACCTTCTCACTGAGTCTCCACATGGCCAAGAGGTGAGGGGGCTCTCTGTAGCTTTTTTTAATGTGTGTGCTAATGACCTCGTGACCTAATCACCTCCCCAAATCCCCTACCTCTACTACCGTCATTTTGGGAGTTGGCATTCTAAAATCTATTTTGGGGGACATAAACATTTGGACCATATCAAACTGGCAATACTGTTGTCTGCAATAACTGAAGAGGAAAAACAGACCTCCCTTAGATGCACTTACAGCTGTGGCTAAGACATCGACACAGCATGCTGGAAGTATCGGTTGCTTTCCTGGAGCTGCATATGATAAGACACCTGGTATACATCAGCCATCCCCAATCTTTTTGGCACCAGGTATCAGTTTCATAGAAGACAATTTTTCCATGGACCCCAGGTGGGGGTTTGGGGATGATTCAAGTGCGTTACATTTCTTGTGCACTTCATTGCTATTATTATTACATTGTAATACAGAACTAAATAATTATACCATTCACCATAGTGCAGAATCAGTGGGAGCCCTGAGCTTATTTTCCTGCAACTAGACTGTGCCATCTGTATTTGCAGCTGCTCCCCAGAGTGCATCACAACCTCAGCTCCACCTCAGATCAGCAGGCATTAGATTCTCATATGGAGCATGTAACCTAGATCCCTCTCAGGCATAGTTTATAGTAGGATTTGTGCTTCTATGAGAATCTAACGCCACCTTCGATCTGACAGGAGGCAAATTCAGGCAGTGATCCAAGCAATGGGTAAATGTAGATGAAGCTTCACTTGCTGGCCTACTGTGCGTCCCAGTTCCTAAGTACTATGCACCGGTCTGGTGCTGGAGACTGCAGGTATATATAAAAAGAGAAATTAACTAGAAGGAACTCTCCAGTTTGCAAGCAGAATTAAGGGGTCCTCAAACTTTTAAAACAGGGGGCCAGTTCACTGTCCCTCAGATGGTTAGAGGGCCGGACTGTGGGCCCCGAGATGAGTTGACTGCTAAGCAGGACAGGCAGTGGCTACAAAAACACTGGGCAGACCGGATAAATGTCCTAGGCAGGCTGCATGTGGCCCGTGGGCCGTAGTTTGAGGATGCCTGAAAGGAGCCAGAGGGCGATACGGGGTGAACTGAAGAGAGAAATGCTATGATAGTGTGATATAATAAGAAATATTATAGGGTCTCTGCCTGTGGTTCCTGGCATACAACTCCTAAAATTCTTGTAATCTCCAAACTAATGCAAGTGTCTTTTGCATGCTAATGAGAGGGCTGGTGGCTCCCATAGGTAGCTTTAGAACGGGAGCTGGTCACCAGAAAGACCAAGATAGGATGAGAGGGTTGGGACTTTCAGCATCCCAAACTCCTGAGAGGGGAGAGGGGCTGAAGGTTGTGTTAATCACCAATGGCTAATGATTCATCAGTCATGCCTCTGTAATGAAGCCTTCACAAACCCCCCAAAGGGCAGGGTTCCTATGTACTTCCAGATAGCTGAACATTCAGACGTTCCCTGAGGGTTGCAAGCCTGGAGAGGGCATGGAAGCTTCTCATATTTTTCCATATGCCTTGCCCTATAATCACTTTCATCTGGCTATTCATATGCATCCTTTAAAATAAATAGGTAAATGCAAGTAAAGTGTTTCTTTGAATTCTGTAAGCCACTCTAGCAAATTAATTGAACCTGAGGAAGGGGTCATGGGCGCCCTGATTTGTAGCTGGTCGGTCAGAAGCGTAGGTGTGATTGCCATCTTAATTGGGGGCAGTCTTGGGGAGTGAGCCCTTAACCTGTAGGAGCTGAGGTTATCACTAGGTAGACAGTCTCAGAACATTAAATTATAAGACACCCTGTTGGTATTCACCAGAGAATTTCTTAGTGTGTAGGGGAAAAGCCTCACACACCTGGTATCAGAAGTGTTGTGTTATAGACCATGGAGCCAAAATGAATGAAATAATGCCTTTTGCAGCAACTTGGATGGAACTGGGGAACATTATTCTGAATGAAGTATCTTGGGAAGGGAAAAACAAACACAACGTGTTCTCACTAATAAGTGGGAAGTAAGGAGATGTATACATGGTCATATACAGTGGTGGAAAGGACATGGAAACTAAGAAGGAGGGAGGTTGGCAGGGGCTGACGAAGAAAAATGTACCTATCAGGTGCAATGTCCACCACTTTGATGACAGGCACACCAAATTCCCTGAGTTCAGCATTATTCAAGTCATCCATGTAACAAAAACACTTGTACCTCTTTAATTTGTGAAAATATAAATAAGTAAAAAAGAAAATAATCCTAATAGAATCTAATATAGTCTTATGTTTTATGTACATCTGCATATGAAATATTGAAAAGATCATCTATACTAATCATCCCGTTGCTTTAAATCTCTAAAGGCAAATAAAAAAGAAGAGGAGGCAATCATGTGAATAGTATTTTATTTAAAAGAAAATGTCCAGTGATAGTTATAAGTACAGCTGCCTACTTAATCATATTAACTATACCTGCAGTTGAGAATAATTCTGCCTTACAGTAGTTAACTTAGGTTTCATGTCATAGTCATTAAATTATAATTACAAATGTAATAAATTGTGGTGTGTGCATATTATGGCATTCTACTCACCCATAGAAGGAAAGTGTCTTTTGTGACAACCTGGATGTATCTGGAGAGCATTTTTCTAAGTGAAACTTTGTAGGAATGGAGAACTAAACACATGTACTCAATTCCCAGTTGAATCTGTTTGATCAATGCTTAAGTGCACTTATGGAAGTAGATCTCAATGAAAATCAAGCTGGGAGGGGGGCAGTAGTGGGTAAACTCACACCTAATTGGATATGATGCACATTCAATTTCTGAAAAAAAAAATTATGTAGGCAAAACACCTGTACCCCCTAATATTCTGAAATTTTCAAAAAAGGGGGTTTCTTCACAAGGCAACAACTGCATTCCAGGAAGGAAAACCTGAAGATATAGATGCCTATATAGCCTCTCCTTACATCATACTTGTTGGTGCCCTACTGGTCAACCCCAGAGTCAATATGGAAGAGGACTGTACTAACTAAGGCATTAATATCAGGAAGCATGATTGATCAGGAGCCACTGATGTAGCAATCAACCATAGTCTGCCCTTGGTCACCATAATTCAGTTCCTACCCCTCCATGGAAAATATTCTCCCCTTGCCCCAAGACCCAAAGTGTCATTCAATAACTGTGGCAGACTCACTATTAGGATGCATATGAGAGGCCTTGAGTACACCTCTTGATTAAGTACACCTCTTGTTAACTCCTCTTGATTTTGAAACCTGTGAACTAAAAAGTTATCTTCCCCTTGCACACCAAGCATACAATGGTGAGATGAGTGAAAATTTATTCTCACTAAAAAAAATTCTCACTGCCAGTCACTGGTCCATAGCAATGTTATGTCAGGGAATATTTCTTGAACAAGGCTTGGTTTTGCTTTCTAGGAGGTGATCCCTAGAACATTTTCAAACTATAGGAAAAAACAAAACTGTTTTTCCTAGTTTGACACAACTCCTCTTACGAACAGAGAACTTGAGCCCTTTCAGGCATCCCAGTTAAACCCAGTCCCTAGATTACCCACTAGGGGATGCAAAATGCAGTTGAGTGAGAGAGTCCACGAAGGATCAGAAGTGACTTGGCCTATACTAGGTACTTCATATAAATGGAATCATATCATATTTGTCCCTCTGTGTCTGGGTTATTTTTCTTTCTTTTCTTTCTGTCTTTCTTTCCTTTTTTTTTTTTTTTTTTTTTTGAGACAGAGTCTCACTTTGTCACCCTTGGTAGAGTGCCATGGTGTCACAGCTCACAGCAACCACCAGCTCTTGGACTTAGGCAATTCTCTTGCCTTAGCCTCCCTACAGGCACCCACCACAACACCTGGCTATTTTTTTGTTGCTGCAGTTAGGTTGGGGCCAGGTTCGAACCCACCACCTTCAGTATATGGGGCTGGCGCCCTACTCACTGAGCCACAGGTGCCGCCTCTCTTCTCTTTGCTCCTCTCCTCTCCTCTCTCCTCTCCTCTTCTCTCCTCTTCTCCTCTTCTCTTTCTTTCTCTCCCTCTTTTTCAGATTAATATGAGGGTACAAACATCTAGGTCACAGTATTTGTATTTGTTAGGTAGACTCTCTTGTAGTTGTGTCCCACACCCCAAAGGTGCGCCAATACCCTTACATTGTTCCCATTAAGTGGGAGCACACCGATCCCCTTTCCCTCCTTCTTTGTCCCTCCTCCCCCCAACTTGAATTAAGTTTTTTGCCCCTGTGGGCATGCATTGGATTGTCTACTGGCTTCACATTAATATTGAGTACACTGGACACTTGCTCCTCCATTCTTGTGATACTTTACTAGGAAGAATGTGTTTCAACTCCATCCAGGTTAATACAAAAGATGTAAAGTCTCCATCTTTTTTTTTTTTTTTTAATTTTGTGCCTAATGATGGAATTTTAGAGTCTTTTTTTTTTTTTTTGGTGATTTTATTTATTATTTATTTATTTTTCAGTTTTTGGCCAGGGTCAGGCTTGAACCCACCACCTCTGGTATATGGAACCAGCGCCCTACTCCTTGAGCCACAGGCACCACCAAGTCTCCATCTTTTTATGGCTGCATAATATTTCATGGTATACATATACCACAGTTTGCTAAAACATTCCTCGGTTGATGGGCATTCAGATTGTTTCCACATCTGTGTCTGGATTATTTTAATAAGTATAATGTTTCAAGGTCTGTACGTGCAACATGTATCATGGGCATTTGTTGATGTGCAAGATGAGGGCACATTTCTCTTAAGAGGTTTTGTGTTTGTATACTTAGGTGTCTAGAAACAATGCCAGTGTGAGCCCATTTTAAAATTAGAGTCACTATTTGAGAATTTTTTTTCCTACTCAAGTAATATCAAATTGGCCTGAAAACAATCAGAAGGGACTACTTGCTGGGTACAACTTGTCAGAAATGGGTTTGGTGTTTTGTTTTTTTTTCCTTCTCTTACTCTGCTTAGCCCAGCATCTTTACGAAAGGTGTATTAGTCACGTAGGTTGCCATAACAAAGTACCACAGACTCAGTGACTTAAAGAACAGAAACTTATTTTCTCATAGTTGTGGAGGCTGGGAGTCATAGATCAAGTGGCTAACAGAGTTGGTTCCCTCAAGGCTTCTTTCCTTGGCTCACAGGTGTCCACCCATCTGTTGCCTCTTCTCAGGAGCATCAGTCATGCACTTGTGCCCAGGTGTCTCTTTGTGCATCCTTCTCACCTCTTCTTACATGGACACCAGTCAGATCAGATTAGAACAGTCCCTAATAGCCTCATTTTAATTTGATTACTTCTTTGAAAGTCTATGTCCAGGTAGAGTCACATTCTGAGGTACTAAGGGGTTAGAGCTTCAACATATGAATTCTGAGGGGACAATTCATTTCATGACAGAGGAAGAGGCTCCTATTAGATTCTCCTTTTTAGGGAGAATATGCTTTGACACCTGTCTTAAGCATCAGGAAACTTTGAAAACCTAAGTCTACATTTACCTAGCTCAGCAAACACCTTCAGGGTACAAGAGAGTTTGGTGCCGAGCATTCCATTTTTTTTTTATTTTTATTTATTTATTTTTGAGATAGAGCCTCAAGCTGTTGCCCTGGGTAGGGTGCTGTGCTATCACAGCTCACAGCAACCTCCAACTCCTGGGCTCAAGCGATACTCCTGCCTCCGTCACCCAGTAGCTGGGACTACAGGCACCTGCCACAATGCCCAGCAATTTTTTGGTTGCAGCTGTCATTGCTATTAGGTGGGCTGGGCTGGATTCGCACCCACCAGCTCAGGTGTATGTGGCTGGCACCTTAGCCCCTCCATTTAGCTCTGTTGGTTCCCATTTCCATTTGGATTTCAACCTATTAATTTGTTATTATCTTGTCATCTTTTCTGTATTTGGATAACCTAGGTTTGCACGCTACCAGTCTCATAAATCATATCTACTGAACTTTATATAATAAATATGTAAGCATTTTGTCAATTTCATGAAAAGGATTTTCTCATTACTTTTATGTTTTTATTCTATTTTACTATTTTACTCTTCAATATACAGAGATGTAATGATTAAAAATAGCAGGGCTTCTCACACTGAGTATAGAACTGGTCACAAGTGGGAGTTAATTATTTATTTAATAAATAAATAACTGAATATTCTTCATTAGCATGTGATCAAACATGCTGGTCTTTTCCATTGCGAATATTCCTATTTCCAGGCTCCAGAATTAAGAGGGTTATTCCTATCTTCCTGGTAATTAAGTTTGTGAACACGCCACCATGTGCTTATGTTGGCAGCACTGTATGAACAGCTCAGTCAGGTTTCATAATCTTCGTCTATCAGCGTCTCACAGCTGTGTTCATGTCAACGTGTGGGGGTGTCTTACTGAGTGGCATTCATTATTGTTGTTACACGTTTTTTGTGTGCTGTCATGAGAATGTCAGAGCTTGAACTGGAGCAACGAATGAACATTAAATTTCTTGTTAAACTTGGCAAGAGTAGAAATCAGGGACACATTGGTTCAAGTTTATAGGGATAATGCCATGAGGAAAATGGTAGTGTACAAATGGATTAAACATTTTTAGAGGGAAGAGAAAGTGTCACTGATGATGAGAGGTCAGGGCAGCCAATAACAAGCAGAACTGATGAAAACATTGCAAAAATTCATAAACATCAATAGAGAAACAGTTAGAAAAATCTTAACTGAAAATGTCGGTATGGGTAAAGTGTGTGCAAAAATGGTCCCAAAGGAGGCTTGGCGTCTGTAGCTCAGCAGTTAGGGCACCAGGTAGGGCACTGCGGAGGTTGGTGGGTTCGAATCCAGCCCGGGCCTGCCAAACAACAATGACAACTACAACCAAAAAAATATCTGGGCATTGCGGTGGATGCCTGTAGTCCCAGCCACTTGGGCGGTTGAGGGAAGAGAATCGCTTAAGCCCAAGAGTTGGAGGTTGCTGTGAGTTGTGATGCCATAGCACTACGCAGGGCAACATTGTGAGATTCTGTCTCCAAAAAAAAGAAAAAGGTCCCAAAGGAGCTTAACAATGAACAAAAGCAACAAAAGCAAAGGAGAGTTGAAGTTTTCCAAGATCTTTTGGAGAGGCAAGTTGATGTTTGGGCCCTGTTATGTTTGGTGATGAAGCGTGCGTGTACCAACACAATCCTGAAACAAAGGGTCAACGTGAACAGTAGAAGTCAGCCAATTCTCTATGACCCTAAAAGTTCCATCAGTCCAAATCCAGACTCAAAACCATGTTGTTAATCTTTTTTTTAATATCAGAGGGATTATTCATTATGAATTTGTACCAACTGGACAAATAATTAACCAAGTTTACAATTTGGAAGTGTTGAAAAGGCTTCATGAGGGTGGCACCTGTGGCTCAGTGAGTAGGGTGCCAGCCCCATATATCGAGGGTGGCGGGTTAGAACCAGCCCCAACCAAACTGCAACAAAAATAGCCAGGTATTGTGGCAGGCACCTGTAGTCCCAGCTACTGGGGAGGCTGAGGCAAGAGAATCACCTAAGCCCAAAAGCTGGAGGTTGCTGTGAGCTATGATGTAACAGTACTCTACTGAGGGCAACGAAGTGAAACTGTCTCTAAAAGAAAAGGCTTCATGAAAAAGTTAGAGAGCAATGACCAGAACTTTTCATTAACAATTCATGGCTCTTGTATCACTGCAATGAACCACTTCCACAGACTGTCGGGGGAGGGGAGGGCAGTTTTTAGCCAGTAAACACATTACTGTATTGGAACACTATCCCTACTCACCCAATGACTTTCTTCTTTACCCAAAGATAGGGCAAATAAAGGATTAAGGAAACATTGAAAGGAAGACATTTTGATGACATTCAGGACATCAAGGGTAATACCATGACAGTTTTTAAGGCCATTCCAGAAAATGAGTTCCAAAATTGTTTGAAGAGTGGACTAGACACTGGCATCAGTCTATAGATTCCCAAGGGGAGGACTTTGAAGGTGACCACAGTGATATTTAGCAACGAGGTATGTAGCACTTTTTCTAGGATAATTTTGTGAATTTAATTGTCAGATCTCCTAATACATTGAATGTAACAGATACTCTGGAGAAAACAGTCAGTATTTCTAAAATATATGGTAGTACAAATACAGATAAAATTAATATAGGCCCTAATTCTATTTAGCCAACCTAATTAACTATCCTCCAATGATACTCTATGGCTAAAGACCTCATTAAATATAATTAACACCTTGGATTATGTTTTTCTGCATTCCTAAAGTAAGTTAATGATATTGGAAGATATGCCTATAAACCTCCCCACACACACACACACACACACACACACATTTGCTTATTAAGAATGTTTTTCTGAGCCATTTCCAAGGATTTGAACCTTGGAAACATCAAACCAGTCTTAGGATATAACTTAACAAAGAAATTCACTTTTCAGAGCCCTCTCTCAGCCTCCCCTCAATTTCCCTAATCCCTTTCACCCTTCCCATTTGCAATGCCTAAGCACCCAGGGAACAGTAAATCTTCCTCTTCCTGACAGTCACTAGTACTCACAGGATGAGGTCTCTCACTTCCAAAAGTCTCGGGAGCAAGTTCCTGGTATGGAGAGGTATCCTATTTATATCAGTGACCTTCCCTGCTTGCAGAACTTGAACAGCTGCACAATATATATAACGGAATGGAAAGTAACATGATACATGTTTCAAAGAGAAAATCAGGAAAGGGATATGTATCCGACGACGTTCCTTCCAGTTCTAAAAGGTTCCGCTTCTTTGAGTCTATATCATAAAAATAACAAAGGGGCCAGCATGGAGCATGACAGAAGAAGCTGTTTTAGGGAACATAACTCCCACTTAAACCAAAAGCTGAAAGAAAAAAGGAAATACTTAAGGGAAAAAATGGTTATTGACAAGATTCTTAATGGGTGATATAATTATGCTCCTTTTAATCTGAAACAGCCCATTTTAAGAGGCACCAGTCATTCCACAAAATATATTTTAAAGTAATGATATATTTGTTTACTGGGACCCTTAAGATCTAGAATCATGTTTTTATGCCTTTGCATCCCTGGGGCCTATGTAATGCAGTCCTCACACATAACAGTCACTCAAATCATGTGTTGTTGGTGAACCCTGACAATCTCAAGAGGAACCCAGGATATGTGTGCACTGAGCACTAAATACAAGGAATCATTAAGTTTCATGGAGTGTCTCACCCTGCTTGGGGGACTGAGATTTTTAAGGAGATATTATAGGTCATTTCTAGACTAGATTTTGTGACGGGACACCGACATTTAAAGTGTAAAATTATTTAAAACCATAATTTAAAAGTCAAATTAAGTCAGCTCCCTTCTTCAACAGATCTTCCCTATCTGTCCATGGAGCTCCGGCTGGAAAACTCAGGTTAGAAAGCAGGGGCCCCAGCAGCCGAGGACCCCCATCTTCCTACTCATCCCATCTTTGCCATTATGCACCTCCATTAAACTGGAAGCGAGAGCTGTGCCGTTTGCTTAGATTGCTTCAATTATGTAGTGCTAGATGGGGCCCTGGAAGACGCAGTCCCACACGTTCATTATCCTTGTCTCTGAAACACACTCCCTCTTTCTAACAGTGTAGCGGGAAAACAGCAGTGTTGTTTTGCAGTTATTAAGCTGTCAAGGCTGCTCAGTAGAAAGCACAAAGAGCATAGAAGCACAAGAATATGTTCACATAATTTGGAAATGGGCTTATTTTTCTTTTAATATAGGAAGAACATGAGGATTTATTCCTTTCTATCACACCCCACTCAATTTTACCCACTAACCATTTTCTGCGATATAAAGTCAACTTTGGTTCTTAATTTTTCTTTTTTCCCCCCAGAGAAAGGGGATGCTGAATGGGAGAATGGGAAAGTCACTTTATCAAGATGAAGTGGATTCCTGTTCCCAGAATTCAAAGGCACCCGGGTGGCAAGTTGGGGAAGGAACAGAGGTATGCTTGTCTCTAAACCATGAGGCCGCATTCTAGATGGTCTGAGGTCTCTTCTCGTTCTAGAATAAAAGATTCTGAGATTTGACCGAATAAAGATGGCAAGGAGGAAAAACAAATGAGTGAAAAGTTTGGAGCTACCTCAGAGATGACTGGCGTATTCCATCTAACTCAGGGTATGAGGCTGGCCAGGAGGAATTAGGACCTAAAGCTGGAGATAGTTCCCACCAGAGTATTGCCCGGGAAAAGGAACTGGAATAATGAACTCCACTCTGGAAGCCAGGAAGAGGTGCAGAGACAAGCAAAGACTGATCAGAAATTGTGAAGTGGATATGGGGGAACTCTACAAGACAGACTAGGAATTTTTAGAGATCCAAACAAAACAGGGAAAGTGGAATCAGGGAAGTTGACTGGGACTTAGGTAGGTTCCCCCTAAATGGACAGAACTGGGTTCAAAGTAGACCTTCCAGCCTCCGGAATAGGAAATGGTTATCATTAAAAGTAGACATAAGGGGTGAGGAATAAGTCACCCTGGTGAAGGTTGTGGTGGGGGCCCCCAAAACAAGGGTGAAGGTGAGGCCAGTATTGTAATAGCAATAGAAACCACCAGAATAAGACCTGAGAAGTCCTATGTCCTCATCTTGCTGACTTGGAAGCTCTGTGCAGAATGATGGCTGTTTTAGTACCTCAGGTGGAATTTGTCCTTTTTAGCTTCAGAATTCAAGGCAGAAAATTTGTCAAACTAAGAAAGCAGAATTCATATGCACAGTAGAAAAGTTGAAAAATCAGAGCAAAAATCCAACAACAATTAGCCACAGTGTGAAGAAACTTCTGCATCAGTTAAAAGATGTAAAGCCTATACCTGACTTTGTTGAGAAGCTCAGACAAAGGAAGAAACTAAAAATGTAATTAACACATTTAAGGGACAAAGGGCTGGCACAGTGGCGTATGACTATAATCCTAGCACTCTGGGAGGCCGAAGCAGGTGGATTACTTGAGCTCAGGAATTAGAGACCAGCCTGAGCAAGAGTGAGACCTGTCTCTACTAAAAATAGAAAAACTAGCCAGGCATTGTAGTAGGCACCTATAGTCCCAGCTACTGGGGAGTCCGAGGCAAGAGGTTCACTTAAGCCCAAAAGATTGAGGTCGCTGTGAGCTCTGATGATGCCAGGGCATTCTACCCAGGGTGACAGAGTGAGACTTGTCACCACCACCACAACAGAAAAGCAGAGGTAATATGAAGAGCTAATTAAAGAAGAAAAACAACAAATAATGAGCTGAGTGCCATATCAAGAAAAATTGACGTATGGGGATTGGGTAATTCAGAAACAGCAAAAGCCTTCAGAGCAATCCCAAGCAATGTTCTCATAGAGGAAGTACCACCAAGCACCCTCCCAGAAGAAATACTACATTTTCAAAAATTCCCTCAGCAAACAGTAGGGGGACAAAGGGACTGGGATGATTATGATCACCAGAACTTTGTGAAGAAAGTTGAGAAATAAACATAGAGGGAAGCCACCATTTATGGAAGGAGTTCTAGAACATCCTTCTGGAAGAACACTGGATGAAAGTCAATAACATGAGATATGATATCAAAGATTTCTAGCTCTAGAAGAAAAAAAAGAGTCAATTGAGAATTGGAAAACTAAGGACAGTGCCTGTGGCTAAGTGAGTAGGGCGCCTACCTCATATACCGAGGGTGGAGGGTTCAAACCCAGCCCCAGCCAAACTGCAACAGAATTGGAAAACTAAAAATCAGCCAAAAAGGGAGAAAATTTTCAAGTTAAAGGAAAAAACAGACAGTAGACCTATGACTTTTCATATTAAACAAGAAAATAATCAAAAGCAAAATGAGGAACAAAGAAAGAAACAGAAATTGGCAATTGAAACTTGGGAAAAAAACCCCAAAAAGTATAGAAATGTTGATGAAATATGTTTCTCAGTTAAAAGAAGAGAAAGAGAAAAAAAAAAAATCAGAAAGAGCGCTAACGCCAGTTTAAACTAAAATTATTATTAGAAAGTTATACCCAGCAGAAGAAGGTACAGAGTGAATTTCTGAGGCCTGAAAAGGAGACGAGGGAAGAGGCAGCAGAAGAGAAAACTGTTGCTGCTGAAATTTCCAAGTTTCGAGAAACAGATTTACATGAACTTGAAATGAAAATTCTATACAGACAGGCAAAGGAAGATGAAAAGGCAGAAAAACAAAGAAGATTGGCAAAATTAAAAGAAAAGCCTGAGATAAATAAAATAAATAAATAAAAGAAAAGCCTGAAAACAATGTTAGTAGAGACCCCTCTGGGCTTTACAAACCTACCAAAGGTTGGAAAGAACAAACCAGAAAAATAGGACCAACAGGCTCTGGGCCACTCCTACATATCCCAGGTAGGGCTATTCTGACCTGGAGACAAGGAATATAGAGAAGAATATGAGATAATGAAGTTGCTATTTAGTTGTTGAAAATGTTAGCATGTTCAGTTATACCAGGAGAAAGTGACCAGCCATCTTCTTTAAATAGCACTAGCCTAGCCTGATTGATTATTGTGCTGTCATTGAATTGAGAGGTATTAAGTTTCAGGAGGCTTTGTTGCTAGTGTTTCCTGTTCCTACTAAGAGGGCATAGAATATATGTAAGTTGACCTGTTTTTTATGTAAAAGTTATTTAAACTGATTGTAATTTAAATTACAAACATTTCCTTTAAATACTCAAAACATTTCTTTTTTTTTTTTTTCTTTGAGTCAGAGCCTCAAGCTGTCACCCTGGGTAGAGTGCTATAGCATCACAGCTCACAGCAACCTCCAACTCCTGGATTTAAGCAATTCTCTTGCCTCAGCCTCCCAAAAAGCTGGGACTACAGGTACCCACCACAACACCCAGGGCAATTTTTTGGTTGTACTTATCATTGTTATTTGGTGGGTCCGGGCTGGATTTGAACCTGCCAGCTCTGGTGTATGTGGCTTGGTGCCTTACCTGCTTGAGCTACAGACACCATGCCTAAATACTCAAAATATTTCAAAACCATTTTGGTTTTGTTGTGGCACAATGAAAAAACAATTGGAACAATCATAGAATGACATTTTTTAAATTAAAATTTCATTACTTTTATAACTTGGAGGCAGTGTATCTTGAGTAGCAAAAATGTAAACTGATTTTTTTTAGAGTTGTGAAGTGTTAATAGTTTTCCTAAGTTTAACAAATTAGTGTCTTGTCAGTTATTAAGCATTGTGTAGGAAATATTTTGTATTTGTTTTAAAAAAAAAAAAAACAAATGTAGACATAAGTAAAGCTGGGGATGGACTATGATGACCACAAATCTGACACTTATCCCATCAAAAGACAGGATCTAGACCCCCACCCTTGAATCTGGACAGGTTTTTTAATTGATTTGATTCAACATAATATGAAGGACATGATGTTATGCTAGTTTTTTAGCTCAGGTCTTAACCAACTGGCAGCTTCCACTTTCTGTGTCTTGGCACATTCACTCATAGAAACTAGCTGCCATTCTGTGAGGAAGCCCAAGCAGTCTTTTAAAGAGGCCTACACATAGAAGAAACAAAACCCTGTCCTTGTTGACTTTCAGCCAACAGCTAGCACTGACTCTCTGTCATATAGCTAAGACATCTTAGAAATGGCTCCTGCAGCCCCAGTTTAGCTACCCTAGGTGATGATAGAGGGAGCAGAGTCCATGTATCCCTACTGAGTCTTGCCTGAATTACAATTAAAGATTCATGAGCAAAATTATTTTTTAAACAATTATAGATTCATGAGCAAAATTGTTTTTTTAAACAATTGACTCTTGAGGTGATTGCTTATGCAGCACTAGATGACCACAACATTCATGATACTATTATCTCTATTTTAATGTATATATGAAAATTTCCATAATAAAAAAAAGTTTTAAGCACAGTGGCATGGTGTAACTCAGCATTTGAGCCCTAGGAGGGACACGATTCTCAAAGGGTGATCTGGGAACCATTTGCATCAGCACTCACCTGTGGTGTTTATAAAATAGATCACCATACCTAACCTCAGACCTAATGTGTCAGAATGTCTCAGAAGGAAAAAGAATCTGTATTTTTCACAGTTACTGTCGGGTACTACCACTGAAAGTTTGAGAAACACTAGGCTTGAGCCATGATTCTCAACCTTGGCTTCACATTGTTATCAGCCAGAGAATTATACAAAATATTGTTTCCTGGATCCCAACCACAGAATTACAGGTTTAAAAGTTAGAGGTGCACCTGGGCCTTAGGATTTTTTCAAAAATCTTCAGATGATTGCAATATGCCCTCAGGGTTGAGAACTACTGAGCCAGAGGGTTAGGATATGAAATCTGTAAAAGTGTATATGCAGGAGAGGGCTACAGAGACTGAGAACCAGGCAGAGCCTGTTGGAAGGGGCCCCACTTGAGAGAGCAATGGGGATGCTTTGTGAGTCTATATGACAAAGACTAACTATACCATAGGGGGTGGAAAACAAGAAAACATGAAAGGAAATGAAGGTACCAAAACACGAACTCAAGTTTTCCTTCATGATTGAGTACAAAATAGATGTTTCTATACTGAAAGGAACTCTGATTTTTCATTTTCTTTTCAAAATTATTTCTACCTCCATTTGACCTTTTTCATTTCTCTCTTGCTATTTCAAAGGCACTCCTGAGCGTAACTTCATATTTGGGAGACTGAGTTCAATGGGTATGGCCAGTTATTAAACCTGTGGAAGAGTTGCTAAGTACCAGGAGTATGTACTTTGTTTCCAAGGGATTGCATGGCCAGTAAATATGACAGGGCACAATTATTCATGTTTGTTTGTTTGAGACAGGGTCTCACTCTGTTACCCAGGCTGGAGTGCAGTAGCATCATCATAGCTCACATCAACCTCAAAGTCGTGATCTCAAGCCATTCTCCTGCCTCAGCCAACTGAGATTATTAGCGTGCACGACCATACCTAGCTAACTATTTTTATTTTTTGTAAAGATGGAGTTTCATCATGCTCAGATTGGTCTCAAACTCCTGGCCTCAAATAATCATCACATCTCAACCTTCCATTGTGCTAGAATTATAAGCATGAGCCACCATACCCTCCTAGCCCCGGCCCAAATTATTAATGCATCACTATTTAGAGCCTTCCCTCTTCCCCACTGCTAAAGATAATTTTGTATTTGTCCACTTGATTTTAACATGTTCTTCCCCTCTCCTCCAAATGGAAGAGAATTTGGAAAAATGAACTGGGATTTGGGAAGAAAGAAGAGACACCAGATAACTGCAGTGGCCACTTGCTGAGTTTTGTCCAGGTGTGAGTAAAACAGTAAAAAAGGGTACTAATAAGGAATGCCGTGGATTATAAAAGGAATTTCTTTGGAGATTTTCTGAGAAACCAAAAATAAGAGGATTGAGTTGCTTTCTAAGTACTTTTACATGCTCCTTAAATGGATCAGCCACACTGAGACCAGTCGCTGATACATGAACATTGTATAAATATGAACCTAGTTTTAGAAGTCGCAGGGCTACCCAAGGGACTTTCTGTTTCCTTGCAAATTAGACACTGGGCTCATAAGCTAACGTTTTCCTTTTTCACCATTTATATATATTTTTATTAATAAACTTCCATGAATTACCATATGCAGTATATTTAATTAGTCAATTTTTTAGCACCACAAGAGGAAAAAAATGAATTCTTGTTATTCTATTCCAGATGGAATCTCAAATCTAAAATATTTTTTGGATAGCCATATGAAAAAGGCAAGAAAAAATTTTTTCCTGGTCATTAGTAACACCACAACTTATCTATACTCTTTAAACTCAATTAGGAGTTAAACTTAATTTTCATTTGCATCAAAATAATTGGACAGAAAGTTAGTGGGAAATGGTCCAGGGTTCTAAGTAGATCCATGGGGACAGAGATGATTAATGTTTACCGAATATTAGGGTGCTCCTCTGCATTTTCCTATCTCCTTGCATTTAGGTTGTGGCCACATGACTAGAACTGGAGAATGAACTTCAAGTAGAAGGAATATTTTTGTTGCTCACTTTTAAGTCTGTGTTTGAATGCCAATGTGTTTCCTCTATTCTTCTCCCCTCTTTTCTGCAGTGACCTGGAAGCTATAGAATGCAAATGGCATCTCTTATAAGTTGTAAACTGAAGTCACTGTTTAGACAAGAGTTGCCAAAGGGAGCCTGCCTTAGGCTATGCTACGAGTGAGAAGTATGCTTTTATTAAGCTAAGCCACTGAGAAATTCAGGTTTATTTGTTACTGAAGCAAAACCTCACTTTATCCTGACTAATTCTGTCCTTGGGGAAATTAAGAAGAAACTGTGTTATCCTTCTTATTGGAAAGCAATGTAGAGGAAATGGCTACTACTCAGAAATCAAATCAGGAAGGCTACCTTCCCACTTGGTGGGAGCTGCAAGGATAGATTAGATATAAAAACTATGAGGCAAGATAACTTTGCATCTATTTGCCCAGATTCTCTGAAGTCACCACTGATTTCCTGACTCACACCTTTTGCAACAAACTTTTCAGTAAACTTTATTTACCTGGGTGGAGCTCTGTGCAGAATTCTGTGTTGAATTGAGGACTGTGTGGCTGTGGGGACATCCATAGCTCTATCAGTTAAGGACAAAGATTAGCTACTAATCTTCATCTGGTTAATGATTTCAATACACTCTTCTCGTTTATCTATGTTATCCATGTTAAAGATGGCCGATAGCAGTAAGCTACCTAGGAGATGGCCCCAGTCCTCAAAGATCACTTAGTCAAGGCTGGATGATGTAAAGAAAAACTGACTTCTTGACTTTAGGCCCTCAGAACTTTAAAATGGTGCTATGTAGCTTTAGACAAAAGGATATTTATTTTCATTTTTATGTAAATAATAACCCTTAGCAAATTAAACTGGATTGAGAGTTCAAAAATCAACCCTTTTTTACCTAAAACTAAAAACTTTCTTTAAAGGCCCAATAAGATCATATTTTTAAAGCCCCACTTGGATAATAAATATGAAAGTTCATTATGAACCATTTGTTTTTGGTACTATCCATAGACATGCTCTCTTGATTGGTTTTACAGAAACAGAGACTAGCCATCATATTTCAAAGACTACTTAACCTCAATAAAAATTTAGACTTATTCTCATGTAGGCAGATGCCTCGTGGGTGCCTTTGTCCTTAACTAATAGAGCTGTGGACGTCCCCACAATCTATCTCTGTTTGAATAGTGTGCAATCTGGTTATTCTGTGAGTTTTATTTTTTTCAAGCACCCAAACCCAGCATTTAGCCCATGGGTTTCTTTATTACCATCTACCAGCCCTGGCAGACTGGAGCCATTTTTCCCTCTGACAGACCTTTAAATGATTCTTCATGCTTTTGTCACATAATTAAAATTAGATTACTTCAATTCCCTGCTGGCTGGCCTGAGTGGGGGCCCTTGTAAAGCCTCCAGCTGGCCCAGGGGCCTTTGAAAAGAGGAATATGGTCCAAACACTCTCAGCCGCTGCCTTGCCCTACCCCCAGCCTGGAAGCCATTGTGCTTTTTGCCAGTTAAACAGGATTTACCCAGAGTTTATCAATGGCTGCTTATTTTCTGAGAGCTGGATTTTCCATTCTAGAGAACATAGAGTCAGAGATTGGTATGTTTTTTTTTTTTTTCAAAGGAGCAGGAGCTGTTCTGGTCCTCCATTTCTCAGCACCCACAGAGCTCACCTTTTAGTGGTTTTCCTGGTGGGTCAGCTGAAATGGATGACCCGACAGAGCATCTGAGTTTACATATTGTAGTATATGTTTACTTCCAAATAATTGCTTAGTTTCTCAGCCAAGGGGGAAATCAAAATCCCTTCTCTCCTCCCTGGGCCCTTTTCCTTTAAACCTCCCCAACCTTCTGCCCATAAGACACTCCCTGGCTGGGTTTCTACTGGCAGCCTGAATCAGGGCGAACACTGAACCGCGAAAGCTCCCGTCACTGTAGACAGCACAGAACGCCTCCTCCTCTCAACACACCTCCTCCAGCTGGATTTTCAACATCTGCCTCTTCTCTCTCCTCCTTAATTTCATAAATAAATAAATGCAGAATGCAGAGAATTCCTTCTGTCAAGGAATCTCAGCTCCCTTTGCTAAAGAACAGTTCTCAGTCACTCTTGGCATTTTCTCTCTGGCCAAATACCTTCTTCCTGATCTTTCCCTGGGTCATTTCAGTTCATCTTCCCTCTGCGTGCTTTTCACCCTTCCACTTTCTATTATATAGCACAGTGGAAAAAGTGATGTGAGCTAGACTCCACGTTCGCCACCCCGTGATATAACCCTGAGCAAATGACTTAACCTCTCTGAATTTTATTTCCTTATCCTAAAATTAGGAATAATAATATCCACCTTAAGTGACTGGAGGGAAGATTGGGGATAATACAATTACTGTCAGGCTTATGGTAAGTGCTTTAGGCTGGCTTCTCAAAAGAGGAGAGAAATTACACTCTTATGCTTAGTTATTAAACACTCCTTTCCCTCTTTCTGTAAAAGGCAGTTAATTTTTGTAACTTATTTATTCCCAAATCCTTCACAATACCGTGGATTTATTCTAAGTCCTTAAAAAGGGAGAGCGGGTAGAGGGAGGGGGATTGGAGGGATCACTTCTGTGGTTTATCTTACAAGGGTACAAGTGATTCTTTCTAAGAGTAAAATATGAATATTTTAACACAATAACTAAGAAAATGACATGGAGGCTATGTTAACCAGTTTGATGGAAGTGTTTCGGATTGTGTGTGAAAACACCACACTGTACCCCATAAGTGCATTAATGTACAGTTACCATTCAATAAAAAGAAAAAAAAAAGGGAGAGCCATGGTCATAATTTCTGTTAGCACACCTTGGCTGCTGTAAGGGGGATGTGGGGGCACGTGTGTACCTAACACTATTTACAATGTCCCAGGCACTGTGATCTATGATAAGCACTGGACCCTGTTCTGTAAAGTATCTTTCCTAAATCCCTATTTTACAAGAGGAAATCAAAGCTTAGGGATCAAAACTTGCTTGAAGCCATAGTTAACAACTGGCAAAGCTAAAATTTGAGGCCAAGAGGTCTGGCTCTGGAGCCTGCACTATTTCTCAGGGATGCAGGGAGGTCAGTCCTAAGGACGTAGAGAATTTTCAGGAAAAAAGAATGCAAAATTCTCAGGAATCTTAAGACATCCTTTATGGTCTTATTCCTATGGCCTCTTTCTACCTCTCTGGATCCTTGAGCTCAACCAGAGGCAATGATATCTTCTAGGGTACATTTGGTCATGTCTAGATAGAAACATCTTTGGTTGTCATAGCTGGAAGGGTGGGAGGCTGGGTGCTACTGGTATCTGGTAGGTAAAAGCCAGGGACACTACTAAGCATCCTGTCATGCACAGGACAGCTCCCTCCATCCTCTCACCTCCACCAAAGAATGATCTAGCCTAGAGTATCAATAGAGCTGAGGTTGAGAAAACTGACTCTATGAACTATCTTCAATTCCTTCCCATAAAAGGGTGGAGGGTAGGGACGAATAAGAAAATCCATGCAAATTATTTGTTTTTCCTATACTACCTTCTGGCATAAAGCTATCAGGTCAATACCAAAGCAACTCAATTCACACAATGACATCTATTGGAGATTAGGATCATTCAAGAGCAATAAATGCTGAGATCTGATTTAAAACATTTAGAGAGAGCAGTGCCCGTAGCTCAGTGGGTAGGGTGCCAGCTACATATACCAAGGCTGGTGGGTTCAAATCCAGCCAGAGCCAGCTAAAGCAACAATGACAACTGCAACAACAAAGAAAGTAGCCGAGCATTGTGGTAGACACCTCTAGTCTCAGCTACTTGGGAGGCTGAGGCAAGAGAATTGCTTACCCAAGAGTTTGAGGTTGCTGTGAACTGTGACGCCACGGCACTCTACCCAGGATGACAGCTTGAGACTCTGTGTCAAATAAATGAATAAATAAAAACAAAAATAATTTTTAAAAAACATTTAAAAAACACCACTGAAGTGTTTATCACAGATAAAAGGTTGAAACTGGGCTTGTACTTCTCACCACTTACAAAAATTAACTCATACTGGATAAGAGATTGAAATCTAAGACACGAAACAATAAAAATTCTAGAAGAAAATATGGGAGAAACTCTGAACGATATCAGCCTTGGGAAAGAACTTATGAGGAAGACACCATTGGCAATTGCAGCAACAACAAAAATAAATAAATGAGACCTGAACAAGTTAAAAATCTTCTGCACAGCTGAGGACACAATTACCAGAGCAAATAGTCGACCTTGAAAATGGGAGAAGATATTTGCATGCTATGCATCTGACTAAGGGCTTATAACCAGAATCTATAAAAAACTCAAGCAAATCAACAAGAAAAGAGCAAATAACCCCATTAATTACTGGACAAGAGACATGAACAGAATCTTTTCCCTTGAGGACAGATGAACGGGCAGAAAAATACATGAAAAGATGCTCATATCCCTAATCATCAGAGAAATGCAAATCAAAAACACTTTGAGATATTACCTAACCTCAAGAAGAATAGCCCATATCACAGGGTCTCAAAGCCACAGATGCTGGCATTGGCATAGAGAGAGGGGAACACTTTTAGGTGGGATTGCAAACTAACATAATCTCTTTGGACAGATGTATGGAGAATCCTCAAAGAACTAAAAGTAGATCTTCCATCTGATCCCACAATCTCATTAACTAGGTATCTATCCAGAAGAAAAAAAGTCATTTTATCATAAAGATATTTGCACTCAAAGTTTATAGTATATCAATTCACAAAAATGTGGAAACAACCCAAGTGCCCATCAGAACATGAATGGATTAATAAACTGTGGTATATGTATACCATGGAGTATTATTCAGCCATAAAAAGATGAAGACTTTATATCTTTTATATTCACCTGGAAGGATTTGGAGAACATTTTCCTAAGTGAACTGTCTTAAGAATGGAAAAACAAGCAACCCATGTACTCAATACTAAGTTGAAACTAGTATATTAACAACTACAAGCCTACAGGATATAAAAACTCTTTCAAGAAGGGGGGAAGGGGAGGAGGTCTTGTAAGTTCCTGCCTAGCCCATCAATGTACAGGTATATGGCACATTTCCTGGGTGAAGGACTCAATTACAACTTGGACTTTACCTTACAAATGTAAACAATATAACCTAATTATATGTACATTAATCAAAAAAACAAACCACATAGTACCCCATAAATGTATGCAATTATAATTTGGCAATTAAAAATAATATTATTTTTAAAAAGAAGTATAAATTAGAAAAATAATAGTGACAGCATATAGCATGGAATTTATATTTAAGTACAATCTAAAGCATTTTAAGACCTTATAAATACAGTGAAGAACCAATGTTACCAGTGTTAAATAATAAATTACTAAATGCACGTAAAGATTTAAAGGCAAGTAAAGTTTGTACCAGCACCTTAGAAAAGACTGCTAATCATATGAAGCCAGACAATTAAGTTCACAAACTCATCCTAGAAAAAGTGCTTTAAAGGGTGGACTAGGTGCTGGTATAGGTGCATAACTTCACAAGAGGAGTATTTCAAAAGTGACTATAGTGATTATTCAGCAATGAGGTATAGAGTGCCTTTTCTAAGATGAGTCCACGAATTAAATTGTCAGGGCTGGCATTTGTGTATAAATTTTGATGTAATGTGTCAACAAGCGGTGAGACTGTGTGGTTTAATAAAGAAGAGAGGAGTGGGTAAAACCAAGTAAAGGGTATACAGGATCTCTGTTATTTCTCAACATTTGCATGTGAATCTACAATGGTCTCAACATTTTAAGT
Source organism: Galagoides demidoff (assembly GCA_963574575.1). Lineage (NCBI taxonomy): Eukaryota > Metazoa > Chordata > Mammalia > Primates > Galagidae > Galagoides > Galagoides demidoff. The sequence continues at coordinate 44,686 of CAUYQV010101950.1, forward strand.
ATAATTTTAAAAAATGAAGGGAGGAAGGCTAAAAGAATGGACAAGACAGACAGAAAGGAAGGAGAAAATATGTATCACATTTGTCTTTTGCTTTTTAAAATTACATTTCTATTTGTAGCAAGGTACTACCAATCACGTAGTAAAAACAAACATGATTGGTAGTAACTTGCTTATTTTCAAGATAATGTTTTGATGCGTACTAAGCCCATGTGAGGAACATGGACACTTTAACATCAACCTTCCTCTGAGCAAGGTAGGGTCAACTTACATTAGGCACAGTAGACACAGGGTCTAAAGCTGAAGGAGCTCAGGAAATTTCATCCCAAAGTATAACTCCCCCCCTTCATAAAGAGTATTTAGAATGAAAGCCCCTTAGAGATCAACAGGCCATTGGAAGAGGCTTCCCCTCTATCTGCATAAACCATCAAAAAGAACAATTAACTTCCCTTCCCCTCCCTGTTATCTCAACAAATTATATGAAGAAATATCAAGAATGGGCAACCAGACCTAGCCCAGATCATTTTAAATATAACACCTGTCCCTCAGGTTAATTCAATCTGCAAAGAGAATCATTTATAAGTCAGTTTGTTTCACAGCCCCCCATCCATTCTCCCAAATACCTATTTATCCTCCCTAGTAACCATCTGTTGCCCCTAAACAGAATTACTTATATTCCTCATCTCCTCTCCCCTCTAAAAGGATAGTATATAAACTTCTGAACCCCTGTGGTTCACTCTGTTATTCTCTGGCGTACAAACAGCAAATAAACCTCTTTCTCTTACTAATCTGCCTTAATTGTGAGTCAGTTTTCTAGGGCCCATGAAAATGTTTTAATCTTAATTTATTTTAAAATAAGAAGAAAAAATGAATATAATAATTCATAATATTATGTTATATTTTATTATGTTCTTGAATATAATTGTCATAATGAATACATAATGAATTGAGTCTAGATTACATTAATCCCCCTATCAACATCATAAAATATCATTAAAAATGTTTTTAATGAAGGAAGGGACTCAATAGGGGTTGCTAAGACAAGAAGGACAGCAGTGGCACCTTGTATTTGTCCAACACTGCCAAAAAGTGAACTGCTCTACATCTGTATAATGTCTAGTTACAGCCTACCTGCTGAGGCTGCAGTAGTCATTTTTATTTGAATCATTTTACAAGGGAAGGAAATCTAACACTTTGCTACCTTCTTAAATGAAACATTTCCTAGATGATTCAATGGTTCCAGGTCAACATTTACTGGGCACTGTTTCTGCCTCTCTCCTGCCCTAGAGCTCTAAATCTTGCCTCCTTTCTCCAATCCCCTCCCTCCAAGGTTCTATTTGCTCATGGTCTGTTCTTTATGTGAAATAAGATGCCTAAGCTGGCTGAGATGATAAATGGAGTCAATAAGCCCCAAATGACCACCAGGGTAACTCTTAGAAAGGTTCATACTCTTTAGATTCTGGTTGACAATTTTAGTGACTCAGAAAGTTCCTGTCCACTTAGTTCTCCTTGGGTTTCTCATAATCTAGTTGAGAAAACAAGGCAAATGTTAAAAAAAATTAGAGATTCACAGGAGAAAGGCTAGAATTAAACACCACAATAACAAACACTGTGGTAGATCAGGGAAGGAAGTAAAGTGGTAACTCAGCCTCCAGGGGCAAACAAGGAAAGGCCTGGCATCCCAGCTCTACTGCTTATTTGTTGCATGACCTTGAGTACATTACACAGCCTCTCATGCTTCAGTGTTCTCAACTGTAAAATAGGGTGATCATACTATGAACTTTGTGCTATTTTTAGGAGTGCTAAATGATAGTATGTTTGTGAAGCTCTTAGATTAGCGCTTGGCTTATCCTCTGTGTTAAGTAAGTTCTCAAGGCACAGGGATTGACTTTGTCAGCTTACATAGAACAAAGAGGGAGAGGGAACCCGGGATGCCAACTGAGCCAGCAGTCACGTCAGTATTATATCCCTGAATCCCATATTGCTGAGCAAGTGTGCCCTTCCACACCTGACTGCTCCAGGGTATCTGCCATTTCTTTGGGTATTGGAATCAGGCTAAGTTCTTCTCTCAGGCTTCTCTGAAAAGTAGAAATTCTTTTTTTGCTGAAAGGCCATATATCCTCTTATTCCATCTTGAGGTATCCCTTTGACTTCGGTCCCAGGACGCAACCCAAGAGGATTTTTATAGATTCCACTGCTGTCCTAAATTTCACAATGACAATTCTTGGCATATATATGTTTATTATACTATGTATATGTATGCATCCGTGTATATAAGGAAATGATTTGAGGTCATTGGAGAAAGAGCTTATGAAATGGTGCTGACCATTTGCCAAAGACTTCATGTCCATAAAACCGTTATTGTGACAATCATTTTGTTCTAGCACCAGTGCATGACACTTTGATGAATTCTGCAGGTGCCCACTGCATGGTTAGCCATGTTCCTGGCAATAGCTGATAACCACAAACATCTTGGGACCTGCTTCCCTGCCCTGTTGGTGTTTCTTTTATTAGCACTGGAGGCTGCTGGGCATGAGTAAGTAGAAATGATCTATTGCATTACAGAAGACCAAAGACAAGGTGAATGTGATGAGTGGGCTGGTTTCTACTCACAAAGTTTCCTTGGACTTCTGATCTTGTTGGGCAGCCTGCACACTATATTCAGCTTCCCATGGGACTTTGCAAAGGTGACACCAGGGCACTGAGAGGTGTGGATGCGAGGAAGGGTACCTGCCAGTCACTATCTTGTTGTGGCTATCTTAAAATGTCAAATCCACATCCATCCCCAAGTTCAATTCCAGAAGCCTAATTACCTTTAGGAATTGGTTTCCTGGTGTGTAAGTATGTATGACATCTGTCAGGGCACCTTTAGTCTGCCCAAAAGCCAGGTGCCATCAGGTGTTGCCTGGTGTGCTGGCCTCACAGAGCAGCCTTCTCTTGCTCACTGGCCTGAGCTCTCTGCTGCTACTTTCTGGGATGCCTGCAGAGACCACTCAGCCACTCTGTTTTTAATTGCTATAAGGGTTGAATCACAGTTTTTTTAAATAAAGAGAAAGATGCTGAAAAACTATCAGAAAACTTTTAATACTTTTAAGTTTTGATCCAAGGAAAAAAGAAATAATTGAACCAGAGTTGAGAAGGCAATAAAGATGATACAATAGTGATAGGAAAAGCACTAACCAATGAGTAGTTCTGGAAACTAAAAGAAAAGTGGGGGAGGGTAGAGAGGAGATAGTACTTTAAGTGTAATTTCTTAACTAATAAATTGCTATTTCTGGGGCATAAAATAATAAAGGCTAAAGACTCAATCTACTCTAGAATGTTTTATCCCTTTCAGTCACTTCATTGTTTTAAGGCATTATTTAAAACAAACAACAAACCTCCAGACCCAGATAGGACTCAATCCTGTATTTGCTTATTAGGTTAGTTGTCACCTATAGGAACTCTGAGGAAAGGGGACAAGAGGCAAATAAATTTTGATTATTTTGATCATCACCCAGAAGGCAGGAGCACAGACCTGGGAAAACATACTCAGCAGGCCAGTAGAGAATCTTGGTTAATCAAAAGGTGTCTTGATATAGTAAGTGATTGACAGTGATAGCCCACAAAGGGAAATTCAGTGTGTAATCAAAGTGACATTTTCAATAAATGGGGAAAAGGTAAACCTTCAATACATAGTATTAGGACAAGGAGGTAGCCACCTGGAAAACACTAAATGAACCAAAATAATTTCCAGAGAGAAAATATATTTAAATGTAAACAATAACACCTTAAAGTATTAAAAGAAAACAAAAAAATTAATTATGGAGTGAGAAAAGACCTTTGTATGATTCAAAACACAAAAACTATAAAAAAGATAAATTTAACTGTATAAAAATAAAATATTCTGCCCAGCAAAGAAAAGACATTAAAATACAAGAAAACCAACAAACATAAAAATTTGCAAGTCATATCACAGGCATTCAGATAATCTCCAAAATTTATAAAGACTTACAAATGCTTCTTAGACACATAAAAAGATTCTCAAAACTCATATTAAAGGAAACACAAAATAAAAAAACATAAAAATGATACTGAAATTTTGGTACTTGTCCCTACAGTCAAATGAAGAATATGGACAAGTGGTTTGAGACAGAAAGAAAAGTTTCTTATTTGCCAGCAAATGAAGAAGATGGAAGACTCCCTTCTTATAATACCAATGTCCTCTCTAAAAGCAAAAATGCAGAGTTCTTGTGGGATGGAGGTTCAGCTTCAGGCTACTGCTATTCAACTATAGCTGATGGTCCTGATCAGCCCCATCCCCTAAGAAGACAATCTCAGTGACCTCTCCCTGGGTCTTAAGTCATATCCTGTGGTATAAAGAACAAAGGACACTTTTCTGCCCGTATGATTATTGGCCTTGGGGCAAGGATGCAGATTTTAGTTCCCCAAGAAGGATGAGGGGTTTTTAAAGAGACAGCTTGTAAAACATTTTTACCCTTTTTCAGGCTGTTTCCTCTGTTACAAAACATAACTTGGCAGCTATGGATGAAGCGATTACAGGGATTCTCAAATCTAACATGCATAAAAACCAACTAGAGATTAACACAGATTCTGACTGAGTAATTAACACAGTTTCTGAGAAGATCAGGATGGGGCTTGAGAATTGCATTTCTAACAACATAACCAATACATTGTGCATCATGCATTGCTGGTGGCGATATAAATTTGGAGGGCAATTTGGTCACATCTTTCAAAACAAAAAGTATACATCTTTGTCAGCATTTCCAATTTAGCCATAATCCTGTGAGATATTCATACATGTAAACTAGGGAATTCACGGCAGGATTATTAATAATAGTAAAAATTAAAATCAATATGAATATCTTTCAACAGGAAACTATTTAAATACACAATTCATTGAATATGTAGATAGAAAAAAGAATAAGGCTGATGTGAAAAAATCTCCAAGATATTTTCATTCTACAAAGAAGGTTCAGAATAATGGGCAAAGAAAAGCCACATATATTTAGGTGTGTGTGTGTGTAATTGCTTCATCAAATGTGCTAAAGATAACTTGTTTCCATTCTCCATCACCTGTTAAAACCTGCTCTGTGATCTAGTCCTTTCCCTTCCCAAAGGTGAAATCTCAGGCAGATTCCATAACTCTTTTAGATATACATGGATAACATACACATGTGCACACATACAAATAGGGAAGTGGGTGCTTCCAATGTAGCTCTCTTTCCATCTTCTCTTCCACTGCTGGCTGATGGCCACAGCAACCTGCTCTTGGATTGCTCAATCATCAGGCATTGTCAACTGTGTCCCTCAAATTCCAGGAGATCCAATCAAACTCTCCAAGTACACTCTTTTGAACCCCTCTCAGGTTTGAGCAGCAGTAAAGTAGAAACTTTTATCTTGTTTAAGCTACTATTTCTGGAATCTCTGCTGCTTGCTTCATTGTAATAGATGTAGGTATATATTCTATTGATATAGACCCCGGCTCCTAGCAGCAGAGACATTTTGTTTCACCCTCAGGGTATTATTGGTTAATAGTCCCAAACTTGAAGATTCCATATAAACCTCCAGATTTTTTAAAATGTGAAAGATTTGCCAACACAGGGCAAATGTGTTGCACTTGTTCTTTTCAACATTTGACTGGAGTGGAGCCAATAGTTGACCCTCTAAGGGGACCTTCCAGGGTCCCATGTTCCCAACACTCCCTGTTGTCTCAGGTCTACTTATTATGTCAGTATTATCTTTCCTATACCCTCCTGTTTCTTTCATCTGTGTCCATTTGAGTTTGTGACCCCCATTCTGGCCATAGAGAACATTAACAACAGAGCAAGGCAAATTTGTAAAACTTTCAGAATATCCTACTACTTCTTTCAAATTTTTTCCACTAAGTTTAACTCCCCTTTCCTCCCTCAAAATCCAAGAAGCTGATGTTTTCTTACTGCCCCAAGTTCTACTTTTCCTGAAAGAAATAAATGTGACCATCTCAATACTAGATGAATTGTTAGTGATTTAATAAATCCTTTAGTGGGGAAAAAAATAGCTGAGAGTTGTTTAAACCATTCTAAATGGTGAAATTCCAGCCATCTTGACACTTTGACCAATGAGATGTTTTGAGGTGGTAGATTCTTCTCTAAGACCCTTCAAACCACATCTTGTGGACAGTTTCTCCTTGTCCACTTTATGTCATCCAGATAAAATCTTTGCCAAAATGATCAGAACAGCTGTTCCTTTTTTCTTCTCAGCCTAGTTGCTTGCCAGGGAATCCCTGCCCTAGTTGGGTTCTTCCTAGGAGAAATATTTATATAATTCATTTCTATTCTGGGATGGGGTGCCCTGTGTGTTGTAGCTTACCAGAAGTTTAATACGTGCTAACACTGCAGTGTGGCTGCAATAAAAAAAAAAAAAAGAAGAAGAAGAAGAAGAAAAAGAAAGAAAAGAAAACTTGAACATAAACTTAGCCACATCCATAGATAGAGAAAGCACAGGAAGTCATTTCACTGTGCTCTGAAATCTTAACCCACATGTGGGGATTTTTACAAATCATTCTGGGAATCCACATTTTGAGAAGAATACTGACAAGTCAAGAGCATTCTAAGAAAAGAATCCAGGAGAGGGGAGAGGTTGGAAACAAACCAATAATAAGAGAAGACTAAAGAAGGACTCTGTGGCTGCCTTCAAAGATTTGAAAGGCTGTCACCAAGGGGAGGAACCACGTGGATAAGGGCTTTATTATGCCAAAGAACAAACTAAGACCAATGGATAGAAGTTAAGGTTTGGGAGTGAGAAGAGACTTTGGCTCAGGAAATAAATTTAACAGCTACTAGATGGAGATTGGAAGAAAATGACTTTCCCTTTCACTAAAAATATCCTGAGAGAGGCTGTTTGACCATCTGTTTGGAGTGCTATAGAAAGAATCCTTACCCTGGTTGGTGGCCTGATTTGATTTTTGTTGGGACTCTTCAGACCAAATTCCACATTTATATGGATTCTGCTTGCCTATCCTATAGAATGCATAATGCATAAATGCAGGATAATGTCTCTACCTATTCCATTTGAAATGCAGTATAATCATTTAGGTCTAATTACATCAATGTTCCCTTTCAGACCGAGTGATCTGTATTATTAAAATCAGTGATTTCTGCAGTTTTTTTCTTTATGCTCCTTGGATGTGCAAACTTTGTATTCTTTGCTGTCAGTAAGCATGTTAAATAAATTTTAACTCCATGGATTTTTCCTAATTGCTGTTGCAAAGAAAATGATGTGGCCAATTGTTTATTCCATGGATAGCCTTTTCATGTCTCCAGAATATGGCCAACATATCTATGACTCATGTTCACAGGACAGAAGGATTGTTCTGGCTTATGCTTTTACTTCTTTTGGCCAATCGGGGAGTTATTTATAAACATTTATTGATTTGGATTCATAAACCAAAGTGGAAAAAAAAATCTTGCTGTGCTGGTTGCTATGGTAACTAGCATTTCACACATGTATCTGCCAGCAGTGATGGCTCAGAACATAATCAAAAGCCTACCTGTAGCTTCTCACCACATATTTACTCCTTTTGTTATTTTTACTGAAAATTGGAGATTTCCCCTACTAGGGCCAAGTGCTGGCATTGTATTGGGGAAAAAAAAAGTTTTTGTTTTTTTTTTCCATTTATTCCTAGGATGATTCCTATACTTCTCTTGGGGGTATTTTCCAAACAGCCATAATTTCTAATCCATTTTGGTTGTCAAGAATTAGAGCAATTCCAACATAAATCAGTTCTCTGTGATGTGTTGAGGGTGATATGGAAGAAACCTGGATTCTAGTCTTTATCTTCAAGGAACTTACAGCTAGAATCGAGGAACACATACATAAAGCATCAGGCAGGCAACACAGGAGAAAACATAGTGAAATGCTGAACCACACAACATAGAAGATAATAGAAGCACAGCCTGCTGGGAGGAGCACACATAGGCCTCACAAAGACATGGAACTAGTTTGAACTGTGTGGCCTTAAGGAAATTACTTCCATTTTTTGTAAGTGTGTTCATATTTTTTTGTAACTTACTGAAAAGAAAACCATGATCACCTCATAGGGCTGTTTTACGGATTGAATAAAAGGATTATATAAAGTGCCTAGAATAAGACCCATAGCAAGCGGTCAATCAATGGGAATCGTTATTCCATGTGTTGAGATAAATTTTTTAGATAAGAAATCTATGCCTTTTTTTTTTTTTTTTTTTTTTTGCTGGGAGAAGTTCTTGGTTTAGGGGAGACGGAAGCTTATACAATTTTTTGGCCCTATTTTTAAAACATAATAAAAATGTATGAATGTAAAATCAGCACAATGAAACACTCCAAATTCAAAACTTAAGAAGCCGATACAAATCTAAAAATATAACATTTTTATTTTATTATTTAATTGCATAACTCATCTCTCTAATATTTCTTCCTACACATCTGACTATGTACTCTGACTGCCTCTTCATATGACATTGATTTTGTAACATTTTCTATAAAGCAAACAGAGAATTCAGTCATTATTTTAGCAGGGTTCATTGAAATTTGCTTTTTGTCATTGACAGTGGGGATGTATAAAACATGTGACTTCACATACAGATATACTTGCTATTTCTGGCATTGCTACAGGCTTAAGACTTACAAACACAGGAATTCTGGTAAGTTTTATTTTATGTGATTACCATAACATAGGAAAAATATATAGTGCATATATAATTTTAAACACTGCATCACAGAGTATATTCCAAAGACAACTTCTGTTTTGACTAGGGATCCATGAGAATCCAACTTGCCTTACATTTTTCTACACTTGGTGATTAGAATTTTCCAAAGACAGCCTTCCAGCTCCATGCATTTCTAACCTTGTTTCTTTTCTTTTTTTTTTTTTTTTTAGACGGAGCCTCAAGCTATCCCCCTGGGTAGAGTGCCATGACATCACAGCTCATAGCAACCTCCAACTCCTGGGCTCAAGTGAGTCTCCTGCCTCAGCCTCCCAAGTAGCTGGGACCACAGGTGCCCATCACAATGCCTGGCCATTTTTTGGTTGCAGCCATCATTGTTGTTTGGCAGGCCCGGGCTGGGGATTCGAACCTACCACCTTAGGTGTATGTGGCTGGCGCCTTAGCCAATTGAGCCACAGGCGCCGGGCCCCTTGTTTCTTTTCTATTGCCCATGTATTTCTGGCTCCAGGAAGAAGACACACACACACACACACACACCCCTTAATTGACCTTTGGACCTGCCCAGGGCATCGGCAAAGCAGGCAGGAGGAGGATTCCTAGAAGTCATTCCTATACCACAGTGGCCAACAATAACCCAGCAATATATGAAAGCTGATGCCTACCACATAAACATATTCTGCTAAATCTAAACTAAATCTTCTCCCAATTTCACTGTCCCTAAGTTAGATCCTCAAAATATCCGTAGCCTCCTCTCACCACTCAGCATGAAGAGAAGAGAGAGTTGTCTTGTCCACTGCAGTTAGAATATCTTATTTATGCTAATTTGGCACTGCCAACATGGACACATTGCTAGGGCCTCTCCGGGGACCATGGGAGGGGCTAGTGCACATGAGGGCTGAAGATTAAGCTTCATTACCTTCATAGAAATGCTTTGGATACCAGAAGGACATCAATTGGGGCCACTCATGCAACCACTCTACCACACTGCCCTAGGTCAACTCTTTCTGCTTTGGGGCAAAGGCACTTTTATTTCACATGTCAGAAAGAAAAGAAGCAAGGTGTCTGAAGAAATACAGTGAACTTAAGGGGTCCTGGGCAGCCAGGCAGGAGCAGTGTCCTTGTCAAAAAGGCTTGATGACAGCCAACTCTGGAGGACCTTAAAGGGCAGGCAGAAGAAGGCCTGCCAGGCTTTTGGCAGGAGACAGTCAGAATGAAAGTAGTTTGAAGTACCCGTTTGAATGAATGCTTACCGAGCCTTAGGTGTTTGCAGAATCCCCTAGAAAAACATGTAGACCTAATTAAAAGGCAAAACTCAATATGGCAAAGGGATCGTAATAGATATTAATTATCTAGATCATAAGACTAGGGAAACATGTTCTCTGAGAATATGCTCCTTAGGGTGACTATGGATCTGAACAACAGACCATCTGATAGAAACACCCTTAGGATGGGTGATGCCTATGGCTCAGTGAGTGGGTGTCAGCCCCATATACTGAGGGTGGTGAGTTCAGACCCAGCCCCGGCCAAACTGCAAGAACAAAAAAATAATAATAAAAGAAAAGAAAAGAAACATCCTTAGGATGATCCCCTGGGGAACAATCTATGAGGCTGCAAACACACAGGGATTACAGGGGAAAATTGTGGCCAGCAGTTCTGTTAGGACGCTGACCCTGCTGGAATTTTAAATCAACATCTTGACTTGTCCTCAGAAGTCAAGATACAAACAGCAGAGGCCAGGGAGAACCCTGCTCTCAGCCAGGCTAGTCCACATTCACCATTCAGTGTCACCCAGCATCGTCATGAATATCCCAGTCTGTCTGACAGATGACTGCACAGTGATCAGAGGAGAAATAGGGTGAGCTATGGAGTGCCTAGAGAAATAAGAAGTGTGTCCACAAAAGGAGACAGAAATAACCAGAATATCTGGCTGAAAAGGCCAAATAATGAGAAAGACCCAGCGGGCTGCAAGGGTATCAATGTTCACATTACTTTGAACATTGAAAAAGAGACCTAGGTCAGTAAAGCAGAGTGTATGTATTTTATATATTGGGCCAATATGTTTGGGTTTTTAAATTGATTACATATTTATTCAGTAATGATTGTGACTGTCCGTGTGTGAGTCTATTGTTAGTGAGGGAGAAGGCAAGTTTCCCTTGGAGCTCCCATAATAGTCAAAGGAGAGGGGAAATAAAGCATAATAATGTCAGATACTAAGTTGCTATAAACATATAAAAGGGGCAATCAAATAGATTTTGTATCACAGGAGGAAGGAGCTCAGAGATTTGATCTCAATGACCTGGAAAGATCTCTGAGAGAACAGGGTAGATGTGCAGAGATAAGGAGGGGCCCAACATCCAAACATTTGGATGGGGCAAAGCAAGTTTGGCAGAGAGAGCTGCAAGGACCAAATCCCCAAGGCAAGAGAAGAAGAGAATGGATGAGCTGAGTGGGAAAGGGAAGGAGTGGTTACGGGATGAGGGTGCAGAGGTGGGCAGGGACTGTCACATGATTTATAGCCTAGAAGTCATGGTAAGGGATGTGGGTTTTAGTCTTGGTGCAATGGGAAATCCATTGCAGTGGAGTGACACAGTCTGACCAATGTTTTCAAAGATGATCTGGCTACTAGCTGGGATGGACTGCAGGAGTCAATGGTGAGAGCCACACAGTCAACATCTGAGAGTTAGTTGACCTAGGGCAGTGTGGTAGAGTGGTTGTATGAGTGGCCCCAACTGATGTCCTTCTGGTATCCAAGTCCTTTTGTCTGTAATTTACAATGCCTTCTATTCTGACTCCAAGCCTGAGCAATGTAATAGGAGCAGAGAATTGCAAAGGGCCTGTGCACTAAGCCTGTGCTCTCTCTTGCATGATCAGTCTGGCTTGCTCTTGGAGCCCTGCTATGGCATGAGACAGGCCCAGGCTAGCTGCCCACTGCAGGAGGAGAGACCACTTGGAGTAGAGCTGAATTATCCCAGCTGAGTCCAGCTTAGCTCAGCCGGCTTCTCATCAACTCTCTAGTTGTATCAGATACATAAGTGAGCCCAGCCAACTGAGCCCATTTAGATCAGCAGAAATATCCAGAGAACAAGAATGGGTGGAAAATAATGACGGATTGTTGCTTAAACGTTTTTAAAATGCTTGTTACTCAGTATTGAACAACTGATATAAATAATAGAAAAGATGGAAAGGAAAGTTTGGATCTGGAATATATTCGGGAATTAGAGAAGGCAGCACTGCTAATGATTAGAATAGTTATGCATCCTCAGGTACATGTAATTAGACATATCAAAATTTCTGAATCTAGCAAAATATATATATATATATATCCAATGATCCTAATAAATAGCACATTTTAGCTGCTAGTGTTTCCATCAATTCTGGAAGACCAGATCAAAGCAGAACCAAGAACCCCTTTTTAATTCTGTCATACTACAGAGTGGTAGCATGGAGACTTGGGACAAACTAAAACTTTCATAATGGAGCAAATCTTTGAGGACTCTAGAGGTCAGGAACCATAAAAAGGAAGAATTACAGATGAGGATATAGTTTCTTTTTAAGAGGGAACATCTTTGAGATAAAAGTGCCCTTAAAAAATTTGATTCCCAGAAATTTGGCCCTTGTTCCAAGGAAGGGTTTGGATTCAATATTGTCCCAAGTAAAAATTATTCAAGAAAATGAAGACATTAAACAAAAGACCTGGAAATGGAGACTCAGCTTTATTTGTTGCTATGAAAGCCTAGAAAAAATTATAGTTGGGGATTCAGCCTTATCAAATCTTCCTGGCTCAGTATTTGCCAGCAAAGGAATCTAATAGGTCAAGGTAGGATTAAAAGTAAGAGAAATTTGGGTGGCGCCTGTGGCTCAAAAGAGTAGGGTGCTGGCCCCATGTGCTGGAGGTGGCGGATTCGGCCCCGGCCAAAAACAGTGAAAGAAAAAAAAATAAGAAAAATTCTTAGCTCTAGTATTTGTTTTTACAGGGAAATACTTAGCTTTATCTGTGTCTTACATCAAGTTCCCCAGAACTTGACTATGAGATAGACGTGTGCTTTCAGGAAGTTTATTGAAAAGTGCTCTTAGAAACAATACCTACAAGGGATGGGAAGAAAGCCAAATGAGGCAGAAGGAGAAACTGAACTTGGAGTGAGGTTGTAGCAAAGCAAGCAATCGCATGGAAAGGTTTGAAGCATGGATGGTTCTCCAAAGATGTCCCTCACTGAGGCAAGGGGCCTTGTACATACTCCAGACTAAGAAGGCAGCAGGTGCAGCCCATCTCCAGAGAGGAGGGTAACCTTGGTGAGATGGTTCCTTCTGCCAAGAGCAATGCCTGATGAATAACTGAGGTATAAGTCCTCAGTGGGCACCACTTCTAGCATCTGGGAAACAAGCGTCTCAACCCTAGAAGGACAATCTGGACGCTAGCAACAATGTTCTCTACAGTCTATCAAGCAAGTGAAAGTACATGTAGTGAGAATAAGATGGAGTCTGTCAGGCTAGGGCGGATATGACACAGCTGGTCAGGTCACAGCTGGTTAGGTCCTGCCTGGCCTTCCCACCCCAGCCCCCTTTCTTACTGTTTTATAAATTTAGCTCCCACCCTATAGCTGCCTATCTTGAGTAGTTTAGGCAGATTGATTTAGGAGATTAACTTTTGAATTGGAATGTTGTAATAGGTCAGTGAGTTATGCTGATTATAGTATGGAATAGGGGTTAGTGTGGTCTCTGCTTTGAAATTTTATATATAAAACTGTAATTTTGGAAATGAAAGAACAAAATAGTCCCAGAGAGGTTACTCTCAGTGTTCTCCAGAATCCCGGCCTTCTGGCAAAGTTTGGTGGCCCTATCCCCGTCTCTGCATATTGGCTGACAGTGACCCATCTGTCACTGTCAGACCCTCTCGGTCTGGTAACACAAGGACAACCATGTTTTCCTGCCACCAGAGGGAAAGTATGGAAATTAATTCAGGTTGGACCATTCATAGTACCTTTGCATTATCATGCCAAAGTTAATGCCATGCCACCAGGAATTGGGAAACTGAGAAGTGGGGAAACAGAGGCAGAAAATATGAACTTTTTTAATGTGAAGGAGTGAAGGAGAAAAGTTGGTAGCAACCCCAGAAAAAAGAAGAGATGCAGAGAAGATTTCTTTGAATGTGAGAGATTTGCACAGGCTAATAGAATGAGGGAAAGGTTAAAAAAAGGTGCTAAAAAATATAGAAGAGGAAAAATAATCGAGAAGACAAGTATCAAAAGAGAGACACAGTTTAGAACCGAGAGTTCACATAGAGAAGGCTACAGAGATGGAGGAAGAAAAGTCAAAGGAATTTTTTTTTTAAACAGAGACTCACTCATTGCCCTGGGTAGAGTGCATGTCCTCATCATAGCTCACAGCAACCTCAAACTCTTGGGCTCAAGTGATCCTCCTGCTTCAGCTTCCTGAGTAGCTGGGACTACAGGCATCCGCCACAATGCTCAGCTAGTTTTTCTACAATGTCTATTTACTTTTTCTATTTTTAGTAGAGACAGGGTCTCACTCTTGCTCAGGTTGGTCTCGAACTCCTGAGCTCAAGTGATCACCTGCCTCGGCTTCCCAGAGTGCTGGGATTACAGGCATGAAGTCCCCAGCTAAGTTGAAAGAATTCATAGCAGCCACATCATGGTCTTATCATAGTAGGACTGTAAGTCTTCTGCTGAGAGTGACAGACTCAGAATAGATTCAGGATTTGAAGTAAGATGTGATGTTCTTACCTCCCTGGTAGATGGGTAAGTCTACTGGGCAAGGATGAGAAAACCAGAAGAGGCTAGAAATTAAGTGACGGTCACAGAGCCAGCCCTGATGTGGTTTTTGTTTTAGGTTTTGCTTTTGGTTAGGAGATGTCTTCTGTGGTAGCATATTTCACCTCAGGGACAAGAATGGAAGACAGGAATGATTGTACCTATCCCAGGCAAGCGATGGGCTTGGATTGGCTGATGTGATGGCAACACAGGAAAGAGAAAACCATGGGTGGTGGTGAAAGCTGCTTGAAATACCTGAGGAAATCTAAGGAGGAAGGGCCGAGCCAGAGGTAAAGCTGGTCAACTTGGATAAGCAGATGGGGCCAGAATGAGGAGAGGTTTAGTGGAAATGAAAGATAGAACTTTGGTATGGTTACCCTAAAAAGTACCTCCTTCTTCTATCAGACATCCCACCTCAGGCCTTGTGAACCAGCAATGATCTTCGGGTTCAAATCTTCCTGGCCTTGCTGGCTCTAATCCTAAGAAGCCAGTAGCCACCCTAACCCCTCAGGCCCTGTGCCTGATAATCACACTTCTAATGCCCTCTGACTCTCAGGTCTCAAGGATCTTTTGATCTCACCTTAATCTTGGACTCTGATATTGTCAAACCCATGAAAAGGTTATTTATCACACCTGTGCGGACGATGGTGAGAAAACATGGCTTACTGCTAAAGTGCTGCTGGAAAGTTGAGCCCCTCCTCTGTGGGATTCTGTTCTATCTCCTCTCAAAACCAGACCCTTTCTTCCTAGTTACAAAAAAAAATGCTCCATGGCAGAGCTGATTTTATACCTGGAAAAAAGTAGTGTATGCTGAATAAATACTTTCCATATGGAATGTGCCCGTGTGCAACAACAATGATTTTGTGTTTAAATAAACTTGGAGGCACAGATGTACCATAATAAGACTTATGTTTCGTACTCCATGTACGCATATACCTAAATATTTTATTAAGAATTCATTTGTGATTGTGAAATACTTCTGTTCTAGGGGATGGCACAGACTCCAGGTAGTCTTTATTCAAATGACATAAAACAAGGTAACATGAGAACAGCTGTGGTTTTTTGGGGACAACTGTGGACACCGGAGATGGACGAGGTCATTGAGGTCATTCTGCACTTTAAGTTCCTTGGCAGAGAAGTTCCACCGGATCCCCTGACTTGCTTACACTTTCCCCAGGTCGACTTCAGCAGATACAAGAAATCAGGCTGCTGCTGCTTCCCCAGGAGTTTCCCCTTTTTGGAGTTGTTTAAGATCTTTGACTCTGTTTTCATTCTGACTTAATTTTATCTCTGCCTCTTGGATACAGCACCTTATGAAATTCCTGAGCATAGCTCCTACTTACTACCAGCTAGATTTCAAAACACCTTTAAGAAAAGAGGCAGAGGGACCACACCTCCATGTAAGAAAGTTTTGGACTCCCGACCACCAGCCCACCATCTACCTAAACCACAAAGCATCCCAGGGTCCCCCTCCCCGCCACCACTTGCCTTAAGGACCAATAAAGTAAACACCCCAGGGTTCATAAAAGAGTAGCTTGACAAGGAGATGCCATAAATAAGTAATTCACTCCCAGGTCCAATTTCTTTTGTTTAGTTTAAGTGTCCAAATACCACCTTGTTTTATTAATGCAAGTGTCTCATTTCCATTCTCAGTTTCAAAGTTGATGGGATAGAGAAAAAGCACACAAGAAAACAAAACAAACCCTGCGTCTGTTAGTAGGCCAAAGTCCATCAGTCTCCTTGGGAAAAGTTTGTTCATTTGATTAGTTTGTTCATTTGCCATTTTCTCTGGTTGTCGCATCCTAACTACTTGTTGCCTTCATATTGTCTCGTTCTGAGAAACTGTGCCTGGTTTTATGGAAAGTGGATTCTATCATTGTCTATGATGCCCTCCTAAGGGAAAACTGTCCTTTTCAGGGATGGATCATTAAAATGAGCTCCAGACATGCCTGAGTGATAGTACAGGGGCTCAAGGATGAATGTTTATAAGCAAACACCAAAGTGGAAGTTAGTTAACTGAGAATCTGGAAGAGACTCCTGGAGGCCCGCTCCAACAGGTCTAGCCGTTCACGTAACTTCTCCAACACCAGCATGAACAAGCGGCAAAGACAAAAGTAAAACACAGCCCCTTTGATGCCCAGGCTGACACTCCACAACCTGAGGTTCTTAAACAGAACCACCCAAGCCTAGGGGATGTATATGTTCACGTGCCAGGAAATACCCCAAGCAGCAGCACAAATATGCCATTTCTTCTTAACCTTGATTACTGGCTGGTGTAATCCTAGCACTTTGGGAGGCTGAGGAGGGTGGAGTGAGACCCTATCTCTACTAAAAATAGAAAAACTAGCCAGGCATTGTGGCGTGCACCTGGAGTCCCACTCGGGAGGCTGAGGCAGGGGGATGGCTTGAGCCCAAGAGTTTGAGGTTGCTGTAAGCAATGATAATGCCGTGGCACTCAACCCCAGGGCCATGGAGTAAGACTCTGTCTCAAAAAAAAAAAAAAAAGTGTTGATTATCACCTTAAGGTGAGTAAGTTAAACATATATTTTTTTATTTTAAAAAACGTACTTATTATGCAGGAGAGAACCAAATTCACAAGATTTTTAAAGAGAATACAAATCTCGAAGGTTTATGCTTGGAGCAGCCTGCTTACACTGTCTGGGGGTATGCATTACCATGCCTTCACTTCTCAGGGAGTGTCATGGAGCAGATTGACAAGCACGGCTTTACCCCACATTGCTTCCAATGCCCACAAAATCCCTCCAAGGACCACTTTGGCTAATGTCTTTTTTTGTCCTGACCATTTTTTCTTGCCTATCCCTACATAAACAAGTACACATATAAGTGATTCAGACACTAGAATCTGCTTTGTTTCTTTCCTCTGAAATAGAGGGAGTGAGGAACAGCCTCTGACTTAACATGTTGACATGTGAATCATTTTGATGCTCTTTATCATATTCTTTTTGTATAACAGGTCCAAAGGAATACTAATTTTTCCAATTTAACATGACTTAATCTAAGAAGGAATAACTTGTGTACTTTAAAAGAAGAAAATCTTTTCATTTAATTCTGCATAGTGCTTTTTGTTAGTTGGCATGACAAAGATGTTACCCAAATTCATATTCAATTGTTTTTCTTCATTTCCATTTGCTATAACTCCCATGTTTTGAAAAGTAAATAAAATACAGTTTTTCTCCCCTTTACTTAATTTCCCTCCTGACCTGCAAAAGGAGCTGCTCTTAGAGGTTATTAAAAGCACCTGTGGGGGCTCAGCGCCTGTGGCTCAATCGGCTAAGGCGCCAGCCACGTACACCTAAGGTGGTGCGTTCAAATCCCCAGCCTGGGCCTGCCAAACAACAATATGGCTGCCACCAAAAAAAATAGCTGGGCGTTGTGGCGGGCGCCTGTGGTCCCTGCTGCTTGGGAGGCAGAGGCAGGAGACTCGCTTGAGCCCAGGAGTTGGAGGTTGCTGTGAGCTGTGATGCCATGGCACTCTATCCAGGGGGATAGCTTGAGGCTCCGTCTCAAAAAAAAAAAA